>JAEANM010019578.1:0-12326 GCA_017656035.1 Myanophis thanlyinensis | reverse complement strand
AAACTTGCAATTTTGTCAGGCTAGTAATCATTCTGAGTGCCCACCCATCAGAGCACTGAGCATAGACCTAGCCTGCTGCTATGTGCCACCTACTGACACAAACATGGCACAGAAGCCATGCCTGCAACACCTGGTAGGTGGCAAGTTTCACTTATCAACTGTGTTACTAATTTAAAATTAAAATTAGTAACTGTGTTACTAATTTAAAAACTTCAGTGATTCACTTAACAAATGTGGCAAGAAAGGTAGCAAAATGGAACAAAACTCACTTAGCAAAAATCAATTTGAGGCTCAATTGTGGTTCTAAGTTGAGACCTACCTGTTTATCAAGGCTTTCCAATGTTCCTTGGTATATACATACAATATACATAGATACAACAGGAAAAGGGAGTACAAATATGTACACAGAGACCACACATATGCAGACCTTGGTTAGAACTTGTAGAGTAAGTGTTACATATATGTATATATGTACAATATATACATAGGTACACACACACACACACACACACACATGACTCAACCTTCCATCCTTCCAAGCCGGGTAAAATGAGGACCCAGATTATTGGGGGCAATATGCTGATTCTGTAAACTGCTTAGAGGGAGATGGAAAGCACTATAAAGAACTATATAAATCTAAGTGCTATTGCTATTGCTATATACAGTATGTATACAATATATCACTTCACCTAGATACATCCATAGCTGGCAAAGAGCCTGCAAAGAATTAAGGAAGTCATACTCTGTGTGCCTTCTGTTTTTTTTTGTCAATAGGTTTGGTCAGAGGTGCCTTGGCAATAATAATCCATGATCTGATAATTTTTCATCAGGTTTATTATATTTTCTACATAATTCCATCCATGAGAATGGGAATTCCAAGGATTCTGAATTAGACTATCTAATACAGATTTTGAATCGACGTATTAGTTGAACATTAGTTCCGGGTTGAATTCCATATTCTGATATACATTTTTTTATTAAGACATGTATGTTTTATTATGAGTATTTTATGTTGCTACTGACTGTATGTTGGAATATGTTTATGTTTATTAAATTATGGCAACAAATGGAAATATATATATAATACAATGTTTAATGAATTGGTAGTTTGGAGATCTTATAACAATACTTCAATGGTGAGAGAAAACATTTAACATGTCAGTCTAATCGATTTAAAAGATGTTTATGCATTTTTCTAGTGGATGTTGATTTGATTATCTAGTCAATGGAAGATTTAAAAAATGCACCTACTTTATTGTCCTATTTCCTAAGATATAGTTTCAGATAAACATTATGTATCAGTTTTCAAAAGAACAAGACATCTTCATCTTCTGCTTACACTGTAACCTGTTTTTGACTAAATTATATTGTTGGGAAATAACTTCACTGCAATACTTGTGTATCATGAACAAACTTAATCTTAAATGCATTTGAAACATCAGATGCACAGAAACCTTATTCATGAAAATATTGTAATATTGCAAAAATAAGTGGAATGCGAGTATGGAAGAGGACACATATTAGATTCATTACATAAATGCTGCATAAAAAGCTTGCTGTAACAGATAACAGAATTATATTATTGAACGTTGTGGGAAAATGTTTAAAATGTCAGTCTACCCAACTATTTATTACACTGAATGAAGAGCCAGACAGCCAGTTTGGTCTAGTGATTAAGGCATCAGGCTAGAAACCAGAAGATTGTGAGTTTTAATCCTGTTTTAGCATGAAAGCCAGCTGAGTGACTTTGGGTCACTCATTCTCTCAGCCCAACACACCTTACAAGATTGTTGTTGTAGTGAAAATAGAAAGAAGGGAAAGTATTAGGTGTGTTTGTCACCTTGCAGTATTTATAAAAATAATAAAGTTGGGATATAAATAAAAACATACTGTCTGAATTTTTATTTTCTTTCATTTCGAGAGGAAGATTGAGTGAAATTGCTGGGAGCACTCAGTCCTTCATGTCCTTTCTTCCTATCCTTCATTTAACCTCTGGAGTCTCCACTGTTGCAATGGTTTAATTGAAACTAAAATGCTTAATTTATTGACTTGGCAATAGACTTTTACTAAACCTACTGATAAATTTTTAGGCAACTGTAGGATTGTAGTGCACACAGCAAATTGGCATTAAATTTAATCAGAAATCACTGTCAACAGATATACTAAAGGGACAAGGCTCTGACTGTGCTGCCAGGACCACTGACTTGTCTTTTCTGGCATCCTCTTGCAGACATCAGTAAGGAACAAACATCAGAGTTTGTACTAGTAAAGAATAAACATCTGAAACAATAAGTTTGAATTAACACATACAATAAAATAAAATAAAACATTAGGTAGACATTTATTTTTCAGATTTGTATAGCTGCTACAAAACATGTGACTCAAATAAACTTCACTGGGGAAAAAGGACAACTAAGTCTTCTACCTTCTTGAGAATCTTCTTTGTCTCATTGCATATAGGAAATAAAAGAGGGCCAATCCAGATGTTAATGTTCTCAGACGTTTATCAGTCCTTACTTAGCCATATGAGGTTAAGTACTTGGCAAATATACCTTCCTATCTGAGATGTTTCGCAGTGTGTTGTATTTATAAGCTCATTTTTTTTAATAAACTAATAAAGCTAATATTTTCTGAGGTGTAATAGAAAGAGATTATTATTGTTTGTCTTCATGAGGTTCAATAACAACCTCAATACTAGGAAGATCTTCATTATTTATATATGTTAGCTAAACAAATAAACTTCTGTAACTATGTATTTCACTTCACAATGTATGTATTCACAATGTATAATCCAATCACATTTTCTTGATGGAAGAAATGTTTTGATCACTGGTGTTAGAGAGGGCTGTCCTCTGAAGTTGTCTTTGTATTATCAACTATTCATTGACTCCAACAAATTGGAAATAGTCCTGGATTTGGAGCTTGTTAATAATGTTAGTAACAGTTGAATTGGCAATATATAAACCATGATAGCAATACTGTATCTTTAAGAGCATGATAGCAATACTGTATCATTAAGAGAATGCTGTAATTGTGATTGGTTGCTGTTTCCTCAAGTGACCATAAGATGGAGCTAGAATCACTGTTAGTGGTTGATTGTTAGATACTGCTTGTTGAATGTCATGTACTGATCAGCATGAATTACTGTGAGTTGCAACTGTTTTGCAAGCTTTCTGTACTGAACTGTTTATATGATTCTGGACTGTGTTTTTGGATTATCTCTGAATTGAAAAAGTTGATGACTGACTGTCTTAACTGTGTATGAATTTGGATTGATTGATTGACTTTGCATACCTCTATTTCCATAGAAGTAAAAATCTATTTTTTTACAATTCAGTATCTCTGTATGCTGGTTTGTGTGTTCTTCAACACCACACTCACAACGCTTCTCTGAACGTACTCATTCTCCTAATGGGGGACTTTCCTTAACAGAGCTCCTGGCCAAAGAGGTGTCAGTAACAGCTAAAGACGTGACAGTAACGGGCTTTGCAAAGATACACATAATTTAACAGTTGTACCCTTCCTTGGATTGGGATTTTCTGGGTCAACACTATTGGCTGCCATTCAAAAAGATATGAAGCTGGATGCTTGCCAAAGTCTGGAGCTAGAAAACTCAGACTGAATTTTAAGAAGCAAAGTGTCCCACTTAAGGCAGCAAGCATAAATGTTGTCCCAGGATTGGCACTGGTTGAGACCAGCAACCCAATAAACAAATGACAAATCTCAGGGAAAAGATATAGGGAGGTGGAATGCAATGTTCTAAGCAGAGTATAGGAAGATAAATATGACAGCACTCAACTCTGAAAAACTATTTTCAGTGTTTTGTTTTTGGTAGGAAAGCCAGTATATAAGCTAAGTGTTATCTTGTGAGATTTGGCAAGTGTGGCTCCCCTGTCATGATGTCTGCCTTCTGGAAGTATTCTTTTACAAATCCAGATGACTCCTGCAAATGGAAGGGAAAGGTTTCATTTATATCAGTAGAAATCTACTCACATGAGTGGAGATGAGTGTAAGAGTTTAAGAAAGAATAAAACAAATGAAAAATATATGTGCAAACTGTACAAGCAATCTATTTCTCAGGTAAATTTTGATCTTTAGTGCTCTATGGAGCTATCATAGTATGCTGCAGTATGCAATGGTTCATTCAATAAAACAAAAATATATTTTCATCATAGGGTCATCAAATTTGGTCAAGTCCAGATTTCCAAGGCAAAATGACTAATTTTTCAATGGTACACCTGAAATTTTGCTTAGACAGTTCCATACATAGTCCCAACATAGTAGTATCATCAATGGATGTATTATCATATATTATTCCCACATCTCAAAGAACAGGCAGTTTAATATATAAAAGAGTTTAATTAGAATATCCATGAAATTCTCAAGTTTCATCTTCTCATATTCTAAACCACCTCAAAAATGTATCATCTGCTGAAACTTACAATTCTTTGTATTCCTCCATTCTGTGGGAGAATGAAGCTCTTTTTCTTGAACCTTGTCTCAAATAACACACTGTATTGGATGGGTTTTGAACTGGACTTGAGAAAACCTTTTGTATAATTGTTAATTATTTTATCCCCCCAACCATCAGATGGCTGCACATTCTTAATTTCCACACTTTAGTTTTGCATATAAGTATACTTTTCAGAGTGTACAGTATGTACATTCAAAATACTTCCAAGAACATTCTAATTTTTCAAAAGTTTTATTGTTAAGGTTGAAGACTAGACAAGGTTGTACTGCTTTAACATCATTCTACGTAATTTAAGTATATACAAAATACATTGGAACTTTACACAGGTTGTCAAGGTATCTGAACGACTTCTGTATTTACTGGCACATAAGCCAGTTTTGAAAATTGTATTTCCTAATTGTGGCATAGCACAGGTACACTCATTAGAATTCCTAGTCTTCAAAACTGCATGTATTTGTATGTCTTCATTCCAAAAGAGAAAGTCAATCTAAAAATCTGAACTGGATATTTTCATTGTGGTTGATTTTGTGAAAGCCCTTAATACAATTAAGTAGATTATCCTAAGCCTTGTGCATTATGTTTTGATTCCTAGGCTATAAAAGTAGCAAATTACGAAGGTGAAATTTGCCTAGAAATAAATAACTAAATCATTTTAGGGTAAATAGAGGAGAAATTAAATCTCATATTCTGTTTTACTGTTGAAGATAATACAAAAGTTAAAAACAATTTTATTATATCGTTCCAACAAATGTTTACTTTCTGCTTAACATTCGATTTTAAGTAATAAATCACTCAAAAGGAAATGACTTGGGAGATGCTATTCTAAAGTAACCAACTTGTTGATTTTAAATCAAATGTAGTTGTAAATCTCAAAGTAACAACTTTTGGAAAATTTCCATTGGCTTCAGATAACAAATTGGAAGTGGGCAAATTCACATGTCTCTCTCTTGTCTGCATCACAATTGAAGTGGGACAATAGAGTGTCTCAGACATAATCTTTTCTGGAACACATGAAGAATTAAGAGCAGAGCTGTAAAACTTGCGGCCTATGGTCTGGATACATCACGTGCTGGCCTCGCTCCTGCCCAGTTTAGTGAAGGGGGAAAAAAATCCCAATATGCTATGTGATGCCACAAGTTTGTAACCCCTGAACTAGAGGGAGGATCAGATGCCATCCTCAATTTGTAGCTTCATTTATCCAAGGTCTGAATATGCATATAAAGTTTATCTATAGAAAATCCTGCGACATGATTACTGAATCCTGAAAAAGATAGGTTTCCTCATTCCATGTAAAGAGTCTATACTTGTCCTTTTACGTTTGTTATGTTCTAATATTTTGATGAGCACTTACATAAATAGCAGAATGTCTTAAAACTGATGAGACATTTAATGATATTTTCATACTGAATGATCATACTAGAAGAGGCAAACAGGTCATATGAACAGAGCAAATTTATGTTCAAAAATACACATAAGCTTAAGGTTGTACAAAACACTCTATATATGGTGGAATTGCATGACTTAATTCTAAATTCACCACTTTGGGTGAGGCACATAGATGTTAGGCTAGTTTGGCTAGTTTTGTGACTCTCTTCTCCTTATTTTAGGCCCAAAGCTCCAGTTACTATTCAGCAGCTACTTATCTTGGATTGGAATACTGGCTACTGAACTGATTTAGCACAAACAAATTGTTAATCACAGCCAGCCAAATGTAATATATGTAAAACTGCATGATGGAATTATTTTTCTTTAACAAGATGCAATTTATAGACCTAGGGCTGACTTAAACACATATGTACATCATTCAAGTACTCAGTTATTAAAATCTGATGATTTGGAATTGATTGTGTGAAGTTTCTGTATGAAAAAGCTTTCTATTTGATGGGATTGACTTGTTTGGAGGTATTTGATCTGTGACGGCTATCACCCATGTCATTTACTGAGCAATTATGAATAGATGTACACATTCTTACTACAGAATACATCCTAAAGCAGTAGAAAATTGTAGACAATGACACATGGAATTAAAAAGTGCAATTTAGTTGTCAACTTATTTAAGATCCAAAGAACACAATTCACTGAGAAATTTATACTTTTCAAGTCTAATTGACTGACAAATTAAATATATTCATTATATGAGTGTAACAGTTTTATACACATTTTTTTCTGTATAAATAGCAGCTAGCATTAACAGGATTTGGGGGGGGATAAGGGAATTTAAAAATAATTCCTTCCTTTCCTTGGTCCAATAAAATTACTCATGAGAAGCAGGCAGTTTTACTTCAAAGGAATGTCCCATTGGCATTAGGAAAAGCTTCCATTTTCTATTTAACATAATTCTGAAGATGATCATGTTTCTCTATAGCTGTACTAGGACACAAATATAGCTATAGCAAAGTAATCCAGTTATTTGTTAAGTAGGTCTTGCAAGGATTGGTTTTCAACATACGATGTCTTTAGCAAATATAGTTGCTAAAAACACACACTTTCAGAATCATATAATTAAGTAGTTTACAGAAATGAAGGGCAAATAACACAATAACAAATAACACAATTTTAAAAAGAACAATGAATATGAATTACTACACTTGAACATGACATTTTATGTGCTGTAAATTATGATACATAATGTTAATAGTGAACAAATAAATATTCACTTCCTTGCATTTTAAAAAATAAAGGACTAATATATTTTATAAGTCTATAATGACTAGCAGCTCAAACTATTTCATCAGTGCAATGAAGTGGTTCTAGGAGTATCAGAAGTTTGTCATATTGAAACTCAACATAAAAACATTCCTTATTGAAGGGATGCTGTAGACCCAGGCCAATTTTCTCCATATGACTCTCTACAGAGTAAAAAATATATTTTTTACTGATCTATCAAAGGCAGTTATAGTGTTAGTATGATGTTGCTCTGGAGTCCACATATGCCAAAATGTATCATTTCTGCAATTTATCTTACAAATCAGTGGCTATGTGCTTGGCACTAAAAAAAATAGCAGTGATTTGGTTGGTATGGGTTATCTGCTTGGTATGTTAATCCAGATTTTATCTGCCTGATTTCAAGAGAAGTCATATGTTGACCTCTGCATATGGGTTCTGAATTTGTTCTCAGTGCCAAAATCTGAATTAATTTATTTTGTATTGTATGAACATATGGCTACAAGGGCAACCTTCAGTTCAATAACACTGAAAGAAGGAATGAGATTGCTAACCAGGATGGCAACCTGCCACAAGCAAATTCCCAGCCCTATTCTTGCAGCCTTGGTAGCCAGTTGCTGAGCCACCTTTTGGTGGATTTAACTTTTTTCTTTTTGCCTCAGCAAGCATATACTATAGGCTTCCAACATTTCCTAGAGTTTAATTGACTCACTGGCATAGATCCCATTTTTAAAGAGATATAAAATGTAATGTCTCCCTCTGATTGGCATTTCAACATACTTTCCTCTGTGGCTTTCTAAGGCTGAAGAAATACATCTCAGTTGCACTCTTTAGCTAATCTCTGCTTTAAAGTATAGATCCACTATAAAAGGAAAGACTTACAATAAGCTACAGCTTATTGCTGCTGCTTTAACTTCTAGAATAGAAATTTAGAATTGAAGAGATTCGCTTGGCTGTAACATATAGCATTTTCATAAGAGCCTGAAATGCAGAATAGGGGTTGTATATAATTCAATGCTATCTTGGTTACTACCTTTATTCTATCAGACTTTCGCACCTTAATACAATCAGAGTTGACTTTCTCTTTAACATTATTCAATACAATCAAAGACAATTCCATAAATAACATTTTAAGAAATGTTAACACAGTTACGGACAAGACAGTAACAGTTTAGTGAAATTGTAATGCATCACAAATCCAACTAAAATACACACACATACACAAAAGTCATAAACATACATAGAACCTTGGCATTCTTTACAGATACTTGCTTTACCTTGATTAAATTCCCCTACTGAATATCTCTGAGTATCTTTGTCTAAGCCTTGCAAATTAAATGTGTGAGTGCTGATCATTTTAAAGTCTAGACAGAAGTCTTCTTTTTTTATGGGTACACTTTTTTGGGAATGACATTTTTAAGAAATATTTTCTGAAAATTAAAAACTTATGTAGTCCAAACCACATGAAGCAAATCTATAGGAGAATCTTTGAAGAACTTGGGATACATATAATATTACATCTACTTGTGCTATACTATCTCTTCCCTTGTCTGGTTTTCTCCCATGCTCCCATGTATTCCCAAATGTGCTCTAGATAATTCCCTAAACTTTAGGTAGTATAGGGAAAGGGATTTTGTTTTCAAAAAGAATAATCTGTTCCACCATTCATTCCACTGCAGGAAGCCACTGCTGGTCTAATTATACTCTACAATTATAGGGTATCTTAAGGTTGTAGAAACCATGCTTACTGTATATTGCCATGATTTGGAAAAAAAGAAATAATGCAATTTAATAAAAATGTTTAGTGTGAACTATTTTAATGAGGCTAAAATAAAACCCCATCCTATCCCACATATCTTTTATGAAAATAAGAATGAAGAAGATGAAGATGATACAGAGTTTCAAGTAAGAAAAGTACATTCAGCAAATACCTTGTTTAAATGAAAGTGCTTTGCCATAGTGGCCAGGATCACTGTCTAGCAGAAAACCCTGAAGAAACTGGAGTTTCATTTGCAAGATAAATTCCACTTATTAAGTCATCTGTCAAATTCTTACAGTCTCTTCTATATATAATTGTCATTGTGGTTGGACATAAGTGGAAACAAGAAGCCATTCCAGCCATCCTTTTACAATACTTTGGTACCCTTCTTCCCATGGCAACAGCATCTCATATCTTGTTTGGTTAAGGATGAGCACAAACTAGGGATACATGGAGCTCTAGCATTGACTGGTGTGCATTGAATCCTAGCTGTATATTTTCAGATAGGATATCCAAAGCAATGTTCCTTAATCAAAGTGCATGAGACTTGGAATTATGGGTAATTCTTGTCATATAAGTACTTCTGATGTGTTACAAGTCCCAGAGGGATATAGTAGCTAAGGGAACAATAAGAACCTTTACTGTGACCTAGGCCATCACTTTGAACATCTTAATCTTCTCCCGATAACTTTATTTCTTCCATATTGTTAGCTCTGGAAAAATGGTTGTCCAGTCTAAGAGAAAGCTGAATTCCAGTAGCAGGGGTTTGGCCTGGTTAGTTGTCTTTTAATGGCCTAATTTCTAACACATAGCATCTTTTATCAGGGAAAGAAATATCTCTTGTTTTAAAAATAATTGAAATTACACACTGAACTTTGTGATATTATTAGGTGCTATATATACCTTAGTCCACCAGTGTCTTTACTGTCTTAAGAATGACAGACATACTCAGTTTGAAATTAACTCTGATGTTTGCATTCAGTAAAACTGTTCTACTTTCTCCTGCTTTTTCTTCTACCTTTGCCTGTTCCTGGCCCTATTATCAAACTTGTGTGCTCAAAATAACTTTGTACAGCTGGCATTTTACAATAACTGATAGATCATAATAGCATCCAGCCCATCACTTGTATCTGTCCCTCTGAAGTGTAGCTGATGGACAATGATGTAGCAAAGTTGCACTTCTGAGCTTCTTGGTTCATTTTGAAATGAATGCTAGATTGTTTTTTTATCACACTGACTCCCTTCCTGTTGACCTAGGTGGTTGGGGGCAGCTCCTTCATAGATTAACAAGCCAACTCTGAAGCACATGAATGCCCTATTAATTTATGCAACTTTCTTTTACTGAGAATCAGCTTCAGATTTTATCCATATTCTTGTCAGCTCAGCATTGTTTTGGGGGAAAAAACCCTGTAAGCTGAATTCATTTACAAAATCATAGACTTCATAATATAACAATGACAGATTTTGTCCTATAAAATTCAGCTTTGCTCACTGAAAATAAATAGCAGCAGTTAATGGGATTAAATGTAAAAGTCAATGAAATATTCCCATTGTGCTCAATGAAAAGCAAAACAACTGCAAACGAAATCTAAATTGCGTGGACTCAGCTCTTTTAAAAGAAATTACAAAATGTAGTGTGTGACATTAGAAGGACCGCAGAACACAGATTTTTGTTTTCAAAAATAGTATCATTTGTCATGACAGTATATGATAGGCACAAGGGAAAGAATCAAATGAAGTCATTCCCGAGAAAAAACTTATTGCTAAAGCCACAGTATCACTTGTAAGTAAGTAAGATGACTGCATGATAAGTAAGATGACTGGGTTTGGAAATAACGACATCCATCAGCTTGTTCTCAGATTACTAATGAACTCTGTAAAACCATGTTCATTTCCCTTACAAAAATGATGGAATTTTTGTTTTATCTCTTATCACATTTTAGCCAATGAGAACAACTCAGAAGTAACTTGAAATTTCACAGTAAAACAGAGAAATAATTGGAGGAGATTTAAAAGGAACAAAAAAAAAAAAAAGAGGTAAGAATATGCATCAGAATCGGACCATTTTAAGGGCAGGCTTAGACTTCCTTACAAAAGAGAACAGCCTACCAGAAAGTGAGCACTTATTCATGAAAAGCCCATTCAACTTCCTACAGGTTTTGCAGTTTCTTCTATGGAGTTTTTTTTAATATATATATATATATTTAGAAATATCAAGAGTTGTGCTATTAAGTGCAGATCTATGCATCAGTCCTCTTCTGTACAGCCCAAAAGCTCTGACCGTAAAGTGATTCTGCCATACCATGACCAGGGGAGGATCCTTATGTGCCGTGCATAGATTGGAGGATCAATAACATTCTTTCTGTGAGTATCATTGTCAAAGTTTCCCTGGAAAACCTGAAAAGTAACCAGCAAGATATAGTTATAAAAAATATGTAGTGCACAAAACAAGTAAAAAATGTTCAGTTCAAGGATGTTATACCTTCTGCCCCCGTAATGGAGGTGATGTTTTGTCAATGAAAGAAAAGTTACCATAGAAAGGAATTATTCTATTTTTTTAAATAGATGTTTGGCTTAATGGCAGAAGTTTCACATACAGTACTCACTGAGTACAAAAAACATAGTAATTTATAAAATATCGGTCTATTAGGGATCAAAACCTTCTAAATTAAGGAAGATTTATTCTTAACATAAGTATGCTGAATAGTTTTACAGGTGTTTATAGTCACAAACCTGTCTCTCATCAACTTTGATCAACTGTTCTCTGAAATCTATAATTGCTCACATGAAAATAAATAAAAGACCATTATATTTTATTATTAAAAACAATTTATTGCTCAAAACATCACTAAATACTCATAGACTGTTTAAAATCCAGTCTATCGTTATATTTATGGTATTATGAACTATTAGATATATTTTATATGTGGATCCTTGGTGTCTCTCAACTTGGTTGTTCACTTACAGAGGTTTCCTTACTCAACTAAGTAATACCATCTACCATCAGTTCTAGTGAGTGTGGCCTATAGCTTTCCATGCCAATACTGGTGAAGGTGGGATTTTCATTCTTATATTGGCAGGCAAGGCTTGCTGTATAGGCATTCAGTTGTTCCTTGTTGGAGGTTTGTTTACATGCAAATTTCTCCCATTTGCATGCTTTCTGGGGTGTTTGATGTCCATGTGTTGTATAGATAGAAGAAAATGTATGTAGCTTGGGGTTGTGGAGTCTTTGGTGTATTGATATCGAGATTGATACTGTGCTATTATTGATGTTTTAAAATTATTAATATAATGTAATTACTTTCTATTTGGTTGGATGCAGCAAATATGTTGTTTTGTAATCCCTTTAGATTAGGGATTAAATTATAGCTCACAAAGAATTGCATGTTGGGTTGGAGTTTTGGACAATTTCAATTTCAATTTCAATTT
>JAEANM010019577.1:0-12326 GCA_017656035.1 Myanophis thanlyinensis | reverse complement strand
CATTCTGCCCTAACTTACCTGTGGTCGTGAATGGTTGCATAAGCATTTCACTGCATATTGTACCATGTATGACTGTGACCAATAAAATTTGAATTTGAAAATTTGAATTTAAACTGTAGTTGGTAAATCAGACACATACATTTTGTGGCAGTCATGATTTCTCATCTTGACTTTGAAGGGTCTTTTTAAATCTGTTATTTTTAATGCTTATCTGTGTGAGTTTCTCTTATTATCTGATTTGCTTTAAACAAATATTAGCCCTATTTAATTTTAATATAGACATATATGCCTCACAGACAAATAAGTATTTGTCATTTGTGTTCATGTGTAAGCACTGTTGCACCAATGTCATAAACAGAGTCAAAGTATTGTATATACTCTTTGAACATATCATTTTTATAATGGTGCTAGAACCTCAACCTGACAATCCTGAAATATAGCCACAAGTAAGGTTTATAGACAATATAGAAAAATGTATATTAATGACTGCTCAGAGAATTTCCTCTGACTTGTATTTACTTGGGCTGTGTTTGTATGTGTCTGTGTTTAACTATTGGATTGATTTTAATTAATCATTTTAAATCAAGCAAATATTTTTCAGCTTGAAAAAAAGAGGTATTGCTTAATGGACAACAGAGAAATACTGTTCATAGCATCAAGTAAATTTAATATTGGAGAGTTGAAAAGCTCTAATGTCAGTTCTGAAGAACTAGAGAAACATGCATAAACCACAGGCAGGGTTGAACTAAGCTTGCTGTGATCTAAAAGCTGAAATCCCTGAATGAGCAAAAGAACAGAGCTAAATTAAGCAAAACTTGCATCTCAAATAAGATGAATGTCAGAAGGGAGGAAAACAGAAAGGCTATGGCACTTGGTCTCATTCCCAAATGTTAAGGCCAGACCGTTTGGTTTCTTAATATAGACATTGATCTCAATAAACCAAATGGTGTGGCCTCAACATTTGAAAGTCAGACCAGGAAGACAGAGGTCAAGTTCTCAATCAATATGGAACCTACTGGGTACTTTCAGCCACTCTCTTACAGTCACACCTCTGTTACAGAGAAGATAAAAATGAGAGCTAAAGGAGGAAGGAAGGAAGGAAGGAAGGAAGGAAGATATATAGATTGTGGCAACAGTCCTCAAATGTAACATTTGTGTTTTTACTGCTATACCACTACCATTTTATTTTATACCTATTGGAGAGTAGATTGTATATAAACTCATGGTTACTAAAATCCACTTTAGGATGTCTTGAATTTAAGTGCACATTATAATTAATCAACCAATCCTAATTTATTTTATCAAGAAGTCAGTGTTAGCAGCAATTCTACTTCCTGTGAAAGGTATATCTCATTTAAAAAAAATGATTCAATTAAGCACAATGTACAAAATCTTTGTTCTTTTTAATAAAATGAAATTTGCTCTGTATCTCCATATGGTTCTTTTCTCTGGGAGAATAAAAAAGACAACATATTACAATTTTGTGATTCCTACTACCTTTAATTCTTCTAATTGTGCACTTCTGCATTGCCCCCTTAAGTTGCTCCTAAACCTATCCCATGCTGATGATGCTAGACCCAGAACCAATTAAGAAAGTTCTGTCCGGATTGGGACAGTGGTGAAATTCAATTTTTTTTACTACTGGTTCTGTGGGTGTGGCCACAGGATTAAACATCAGCAAGCACAGAATTAAACTTCACCAAAGTTACAATGTAATAAGGGGAGAGGCAATTTCTGTGAGCAAGGCTAGAGATAACTGCATTATTTACAGGATTAACCCTGCAAAGTGGGAAAAAACAAAAGGAGATTTCTTCTAATAACCAGTTCTATAGAGCCGGTGGGAACCAGCTGAATTTCACCTCTGGATTGGGATGTTTTAATAGTGGCTTGTCAGTAGTTAAGCCCTTACTATAGGGTGACCAACCGTCCTCTTTTGCCCAGACATGTCCTCTTTTTACGTCCTGTCCAGGGCGTCCGGGTGGGTTTTATAAATTTTGTAAATTTACCCGGACGGGCCGTAAAAAGTGGGATGTCATGTCCAGTCAAATCAGCTCAAGCAAGAAGTCCCGCCTTCCCTGCCTCGTCGGAACAAGCCAAGGTCAACAAGCTTGTCGATTTCCGGCGAAGGCAAGCCAGCCCCCGCCCACGCCGCCACCGCTCGCCCAGAAGCTGCCGCAGCCGCCGCAGCCGCCGCAGCCACGTGCCCCGAAGCCACCGAAACCGCCGCAGCCGCGCGCCCCGAAGCCGCTGAAACTGCTGCAGCCGCGCGCCCAGAAGCCGCCGAAGCCTCCGCAGCCACCGCCACCGCCACCCCAAAGCCGCCGCCGCCCCCCCAAGCCGCCGCCGCCCCCCCAAGCCGCCGCCCCCCAAGCCGCCCCCGCCCCCCCAAGCCGCCACCCCCCCAAGCCCCCGCCACCCCCCCAAGCCGCCGCCACCCCCCCAAGCCACCGCCGCCCCCCCTAAGCCACCACCGCCCCCCCATGCCGCCCGACACTGATGCCGCCCCCCCATGCCGCCGCCCCCCCGACACCACCACCCCATCCTCTTTTTTTGGCTATGAAATATGGTCAACCTAATATTGCAGTAATCCAGTTTTGAGATAATGAGGCCATAAGGGATCATCATCAGGAACTCCCAAATCAAAAAAGGCCACAGGTGGCACACTAGCTAAAGTTGGACAGTCTGCCCTTGGTGCAATGTCCACTTGATGATTATCAAGTCTTGATGTCAGAAGCACCGAGGTGCTTCCCGGTTGAAAGGATTAGCCAGTGACATCACTGTTGCCTGGGGGATGCCCAGTTAGGTGTTATTTTGATGTTGCTGGCAGGAGCTGGAGGAAGGACAAAAATTCACCCCACCCCACGGCAGCACTCAGGTCTTGAACATGGGTTTGCTAACTTGCAATCCAGTATCCTAACTACATAAGCCACCATGTCCTTGGCAATCAAATAAAAGTTATGACTTAAAGTAAGTTTATATTGAACTTGATTCCTGGTGATCACATCCATGCAGTTTTCTAGGTAGTGTTCTGATAGTGGTTTATCAATGTAAATTAGACTATTTGTGAAATATTTCATTACACTGTTTTTCATTCTACAAATATATGGTCACAGGTTTTTTTTTATTATTGCAAGTTTAGTTTTCAATCTAGCTTCATAGAAATAACATAAAGAGGGGTTGTTAATTTATGTAATTCAGCCTTATAATCATGTATTAGTAAGAAATTCTACTACACAAAACCAGGCTTAGTTTGGAAACTTGAGAGTAAGTTTACATGAGGTTTCGTTCTGGTTATGCAATGGCTTGATTTTTAAATCCTTATTAAAATATTACTTTCTGTTTGTGGGAATATGAAAGGACTCAAGTGGAAAACTACTCTATTGAATCCAGTTATTGCATTAGCAGTTTCAAATTACGCCAGCTTTCTTCAACATAATTGTTTTTCTTTTGTGACACTATAAGAGATAGGCTACATCTAGCACTTCTATAATTTGATCACAGGAAAAAGGTAGAGACAGGCAGAATGTCTGCTTTCTGATGGACATAGGACTAGATGGATCCTTTAGTGATTCATATATTTTTCTCATGCCATTATTTGTTTTATTCATGTAATTATTTGTTTCATGAAGCACAGATGTAGATGTAAGACATAGATAGGCAGCAATTAGCTTCCAAGTCTCATTTTTTCATCATACCCCTGTTGAACATGCTCAAGATAATTTTCACCATATTAAAATAGGCAATCCCTGAAAATTTCAATATTTATGTGGTAAAAAGTTGGCATGCTACAAAAATAACGACAACATCCCAAATACTTCTTAAAAACTCAGACCCACGTCATTCAATCCTGCCTATGGCATAGTTTAAAAAAGTAATTAGTCAGGCTCATTAATATATTGTGCAATTTTTGAATGTGACATTCTAAAAGAAAACACAGTTCTCGGAATAATACCTTCTGAATATCAAAGCAATGACAAAATCAGGGTTTACTTTTATTCTCCAATCACATTCCTTCCCCGGAGGATATGGCTGTGGATAGTTTGGTGATAAAATAACACCTGCTGGACCTGTAAGATTTCCACCACATGCAGCTGTCACACAGGAGAGAATAAGAAAATAAAAATGATCACATGTCAAAACTGAGGAACTGGAAACTGTCAAAATAATTTAGGTTCTTATACATTTCTTTCTGACACCTTATTTTCAAGTATTTATCACAACAATTCTAAGTACAATGAAAATCTCCTGTATAAAGAAATGTGTAAGTACAGTATTTATTCTCCAGTACAAAAGTACTTCCCTTAGGCATGTGAAGTTCATTTAATAAAGCACCCCAATAATGAAGTCAGAGCACTCCAGACATTTATCTGGATGACTGCATAAAGACTGGGAGAGGAAATAAAGCAGAAGGGAGAGATGTTTGCATCTACCTGACCTTGGTGCGTATATCTGGAAAAAAGGTTTGTATTCTACTACGTCCCAAAAGAGATGCTGAATTTAGATTACCTGGAATTCTTAGCCTTGTCTAAATGTTTGCTGTTTAGGACAGAAGGTGGCCCTTGGATCTGCTGGATTCCAGTCTCTTTGTCAAGGAACCAAAATCCTATTTATTCTCCTTTGTAGCTTTACAAGATTAGACTTTCACAACATTGGAAAGCACAAGTTAAGTAGCCTTGAAGAAGGTGAGAGGCAAAGTACTATGCAGAATTTCCCTACCCAGGAGAGAACCAGATTTAGAGGGACACAAAGAAGAAGCCTGTGCTCCTTGGGATATTTCCTCAGCTGCCAAAGGATTGCAGTCTGAATTGTCAGAATAAACAGTTAACACAATCTGCAGATTTATCTCAGTTCTTCCATATTTTTTCTATCTTTCTCTATTCAAATATTTACTCCTGGATCTCCAAGCAACAATGAGAATGTATATTATATTGTGAAGTGATAGAGAAGATCGGTTACGTGAGATTACAAAGAAAATAAAACCAATATAAAAATAATCAAATGTGTTGGAAAATGATCCTTCAAAGAAAAATGATTGTAACAGCAATAACTGAACCATTCCATATGCATTATCTAAAACCTGAAGAAAGAGAAAGAGGTTAGCTATGAAGCATCTATTATATCAGTATAGAAGCCAACCAATTTGATGTTAATTGGTCTGCTTCAACACTCAATCAATTTGCTTAAAAATGAGTTATGGGTGAGATATAGGATATGGGAAGAAGCAATCTTTTGTTTTATTTGGCAAGGTAAAAAGCTACTAAACTTGTTTATACTTGTTATGAAATATGCATACACACACACACACACACACATACATACATACATACAGATATATAGATATATTCCAACAACAGATCATTCTGGATCCAGAAAGAATGTAATTTAAGATATCAAACTGTTAATTTAAACTGTTAATTTAAAACTTCTTCTGGAATCCTAGTCCATATGAAGATATCTCCAAACTCGGAAATCCAACTCTTGGAACTATCAAAAATGTCATCTTGTCCACTGAAGCTTTTTCAATACCCAGTCCAGGGTGAACAGAAAATAATTCCCCATAACGAAAAAGAAATAGATAATCTGTTTTTTTCTAAGAATTGCTGGATGTTCAGTATCACTGCCTTTTGCTTCATCTTGACTAAAGATGGGATGTTGGAGAAAGGAAATAAATATTTAAGGTAGTTGAGGTTCATAGCTTTTTTAACATAAGGATCTCACTAATAGTTCTTTAAGCTCTTTAGTTTGTAGGCATTTTTTTTCTGACAAGGACAATTACGATTTCAGGAAAGACTGGCAGAGTGGAATCCAGGAATCCTAAGCATGCTAGGTAGGAATTTAACAGGCAAAAAGAAGACCAGATACGTGAATTATAAAAAGCAATTACATTAATCCAAAAAGAAATTTAAATGTTGGACAAGATAGCTCAGGAATAGCATTTCCTAAAATGGTATGAAGACCAGCTTGAATCTGGAAAAAAAAAATCATGATAAGTGATGCAAATTGCTCATAATGTAGCTCAGTTGTACTAATGCACCAGCTGGATGCAAAGACCATGTCATTTGGTTCACAGCCCTAAAAAGTTGGCTGGGTTTCTGCAGATGAAGTCAGAGACAATCTATTGTTTCTGCCTATTTCTGATTATTCTAGCATAGGCTTTGTAACGATCACCTATTGTATCCATCAGCTTAGTTACTAGAATGTAGAGCAATTGCTCAAGTTCTCATTTCAGTCTACTCTATCCTGGATAGACTCCCTCCAGGATTCTCAGGCATGCTCCATATTTATCTAAATGAAATATGAATATTAATTTGCCCTGACAATGTCTATATTTTGAGAAGATAATTTGAAAGAAATCTAAACAATACTGTAGCACCAAAACCAGTTACCTATCTCAGAAGTATTATAGGCAGTGTACACTGTTAGAAACATGGCAAAACCACTCTGGATTAAGGTAACAAGAAATGCCAACAAGGACTACAACTCAATTCTACCAAAATTTCCCATTCCTGAAATTTACATTCAATGCTGCAATGCAGTAGGTGCAGCCTTTACGCATTCAGACATATAGCATTATAAGTTAATATGTGAAGCTCTAGGATCTTCTGTTTATCAGCTGGCATAGGTGCCAGATTTTGGTAGTGTACTGCTATTTGAGATAGGATGATTGATTGTCAGCTCTCAAGATCTGCAGGAAAGAACTAGCCTTGATTTTGGTGATCCAGTCATTAAAAAGACTAATTGACAAATCCAGGTTTGAATAATGATAAAAATGTTATTTAGTTGGGTAATAAAATAAGTGCAAAAAGAACAACAACCAGAGAGCACAAAAAACCCATCAAATCCAGGTTTTACTGTCTTCTTAAGCTAAAATATATACTGTAATCAGATGCATGCACTAGGAAACTCACATCCAGAAACTCACATCCAGAAACTCACATCCAGAATACCCAATCAAAGGAAATTGAGGTTTTAAGAACACAAATAAACCATCTACAAACATGTGGTGGCTTATCAATATTTACTGTTAACAGAAGTTTATCACTTCTTATAAATAAGTTGTGAGATTCATAGCTGATGCATGAAATGAATGTAGTACTACCCTGAATGACCACTGAGAATATCATGAGGGAGTATATTTTAGTTTAACTCAAAGGTGCCCAACATTTCATCTCAATACCTATACATGTTGGTGCATCAGGCTGCCAAAAGAATCGATTGTTCAGTTGTACACAAGTAATTTTATCCTGCCCTTGGAGTTGATACCCTGGGTCACATTGGAAGGTGATTGTATCTCCAGGCTCTCTGCTATCTCCATATCTACTTCCATTCTGTGGGGTCCCGGGATCATTACAAGTAGATGCAACTGATGCTGCAAAGAAATCATGAAACAAAATGTATTAAGAGACATGTTTTGAATATTGAAGATTTTGCATTGTATCACACATTTTATAACAACAGCATTGTATACCACTATTTGTCTAAGTTTGGAAGGAAAGTTATTAAGTAGGATTGCTTTTCTAGGAAACTGCCTGCTCTAATACATCATATTAGGTGATTTTCTTCCAATTATCTCTGTAAAGAAAAGAGATGGAGAGATCGCATGCTGAAAAATAATCTCAATGTGTTTGAAATAAACACTGAGCAGACATAAGATGTACGGACTGCACGCTGCCATTCTACAAATAACCGAAACAATAAAGAAAAATGCTGCAGAAAGTAAGGCTGTCTGGACACAGCCTTTCTTTGATTGTGTTTTCCCCTTGAAAAGGTAAATGAAGAACTGTAAGTCAAAGCTAGAACGTGGAGGAAATAGCGAAGAGCCAAAACAATTATCACAATTTTATCAACCGTGGTTTACAAAGATAGGAATGTTACATCTAAAATGTTTGGGTTAGATTTTATCTTATGCCATAAACTATACTAGGAAAATATATTTTTAAAAATTGTATTGTCCAAAGCATTCCTACTATTCACTAGCATTGAAGCAAACCACATGATGCCAAAATGATGACATAGTGACTTTATCATATACTGTATATGCTACCATTAAGTACTTGCCTCTCTGCTCTCATGGTCTGTTGGCAGCTTAGTGTACTGATGATTTAAATATTACTTAGCTAGACATTTTACAGCTATTTCATACTCTGATTCATTGTTCAAGAAGTCACAGGATTAATTCTATTTTTGTATCTACTCTTTTGTATCTCACCTGCAAAGCTATAGTTTAAGAGTGCTGAGACCTATTTCGTGCATTTCACTGTCTGTGTTTATTAATGCCTAACAGATGGGAGACAAATGACAATTTTGTAATAAAAGTTGTTCAATACCTACTTAAAACAGATAGAAAATCATGCAGAGCATGGCTTCTAGCATTCTTCCCAATATCTTTTCTGGCAATAGTAACAGGAATATATTTTCTCCTCTGTAACGGAATGCAGCACATCTGAGTGCTGCCTCCTCATCTATAGATCTATAATCTATGGCTAGGTGCATCAGCTGAGCGCATCATCTACACCAAACTCCCCAAGCTGCACTCCATCTACAACAAACACTGCTGAACCAAAGCTAAGAAGATAGCGAAGGACCCCAGCCACCCCAACAACAGACTGTTTACCACAATGCGATCAGGAAAGTGTTTTCACTCTCTGAAGGCCAACACAGAAAGAATGAGGAAAAGTTTTTTTCTATAGGCAATACGGACACTAAACCAGGAACCCCAAGCACACTCAGGACTACAACAGGAACCATGACCGCATCTAACTCCCACCTTCCCAACTATCCCTAACTATTTCTTACCCCCACCCTCCCATTTTGCTTTAACTTACTCGCGGTCGCGGGCAGTCACATAAGCATTTCACTGCATATCGTACCATGTATGACTGTGTATGTGATCAATACATTTGAATTTGAATTTGCATTTGAAGGTAAGTGAAGCACTGGGCAGATTGCATATGTGTGCTGCTCTGGCTCACATAATTCAGACTTAAAATGGAACAGTCAACAATGTTTTGAACCAATATCCAAAATCCTTCCCCATGAGAATGAACTAGGGAACCTTTTCCTCAATATTTTTTCTTTGCATTCTTTATCCAGTTTCAATATCCCATTTCAATATTTCTTTTCCCAGCTTCTCCCTCTCCTTCCCCCAAAGAATTTAGTTCCCTTTTATGGGAGTAATGAGAGGCAGTGCTTCAGCTCCTTTATATAAATGTTTTTCAACATTTTGTTCGGTTGATAAGTATTTTCACAAAGTTATTAATCTGTTTATTTTTCTCAGAAATATTACAATCACCTGCTCTTTGTAAACTAGGATATCACTAACTTCATTAAATTACTATGAGCAGTTGCACTCTATTACACTAAGTTGTAATACTAAGTTTATATACCGCCCTGAGTCCTGAGGGAGAGGGGGCGGTATATAAATTAAATAAAATAAATAAATAATACTCAAATTTGCTGGTAAGGAGGTATTAATACTAAATAGACATAATACAAATCATTACAATACTACAGCTTGATTCCAATTATTTCTGAAACAAACTATAGGTCCAAATGAATAGGATAATTCATCTATAGCAAGATTGATTATTATGAAAAACATTAATCTGTCTTTGGGCAACAGATTCAGTCTACTTCCTAACAGTTATAAAATAGTAATTTCTGTATGTGTAGTTTTGAAATCTTTCTTTCCTAACCATTTTGTGTGTACAAAAACTCTTGTAATGAGAAACCATAGAACAGTTCCTAAAAATGTTGCTGACCCCATTCTCCTGACCCCATCATCAATGACACAACATTTCATCTCTAACAAAGATTTCAGGTACAGAGAGGATTTAAAAAAAAAGAATTGTAAAAATTACACTTTAAATAAAATAGCTAAATATATGTAGTCCTTGACTTCCAAGCACAATTGGGAGCAGAATTTCAATTGTAAGTCATTACAGTTTTAAGTCCAGGTATTACACCACCCAAATTAATTTTATGACTATGTTTACCATATGTTTATCAAGCAAACCAGTAGTTGTATGTGTGAATTTATTTTATTTGGCACCATTTGCCAGAAAATGAAAAAAAAGGTCACAAAATGCAGTCGCTTGACTATGAGACGTTGCAGCAGGTTGTAAATGCCGAGCATACAAAATGGATTCATGTGACTGTGGAGATGGTGTGGCAGTTAGATTCTCAAGGATGGGCTATAACAGTGATGGCGAACCTTTTATTTACCAAGTGCCTAAAAGTAGCACTTTGCATGTGCCATCTGCACTTGCGTGCAGCTCCTCCATGTGCACTGCATGTGCAATCTGCACATGCATGCAGCTTTTGCACATGTAATACATGCATGCTGTGCGCAGGCACTCACACACACATGAGCAATTGCATGTGCATGTGCATGAGAGCTCCAAAGACCAGCTGGATTTCCTGCTGCAATCGCATGTGCATGCTTAGCTGGAGGTAAGTTGGCCGACAGCTTGTGTGCCCAACAAGATGGCTCTGTGTGCCACCTGTGGCACCTGTGCCATAGGTTCGTCATCACAGGGCTATAAGTAATTTTTTTTAAGTTTTTTGTAACTTTTTTGTAACAGTTATGGTTGTAAATGGAGGACTACCAGCATGAAATTCCTGTATGGGTAAATCCTTGAATTATGACTGTAATTGAGCCTGCATTTACAGTTGTAAGTTATTGTGGTCATAAAGTGAGTCATGTGACCAGACCTGATTTTGTGATCATTTTTGTAGCAATTATTAATCAAAACCATGGTCATTAAACAAACCCACTGTTTTCTACGGGGCAGATTTTCCCAGAAGCTGGAAGTAAATGCCAGTTTCTTAAAAAAAAATCACATGACCATGGGGTGTTGCAATTGGACATAAATGAAACAAAACCAGATGTAAATAGTTTTTTGAGGGGATCCATTTTGAGTTTGAATGTTTCATGAAGTCAAGGAAAAACCATATACAGCTTTACAGCAGTAGTGTACAGTAATACTAATGGCAATAACAGTGTACAGAAAAAAATAAAAAAAACATATGCAAACAGATACCCATGATCTTTTTTTACTTTTTCTAAACATTTTTGGAAGCTTTTTCAAAGTTTCATTTTAACATAAATGTCCTGTAAATCTCATCCCCAACACACAAAGCTGTCCATCAACCCTGAAATAATCAAAAGAAACAGCCTAAATAATTGGTTTATTTGAGCAAAAGATTCAAACAAGGAAACAAAACATCATCGCTTTTCTTCTCAATCAACCCTTGTACCCATTACTTGAGAGCAAAAGGAAGCCTAACTTCCCTTTTTACATCTCCATCCTAACCTTCATTCTTTCCTTGATGAAACTATGAATCTTGATCCTAAGAAAATATACATCAGGAGGTGGAAAACACGAACTCTTCCTTTGCTGTTAGGCAATCAAAGAAAAGAGGAAAGGTCCTTATATTTTTACTGCATTCCATGTCAGATGGGAAATATTGAGAGAACATTCAACATCTTCTGCTGGTATGCTCATAAGCATGGCTGCCAAAATTTTTAAATCAATTTTCTAACTGGTATTAATACCACTGCCAACAAATACAAGTAATCATTGATTTACACCCAGTCGTTTAACAATTGCTCACAATGATGACCGCCTTGGAAAAGATGCTTTATGGCAGGGGTGTCAAACTGGAGGTCTGAGGGGCAGATGTGTCATGCATAAGCCACACCCACCCCAGCTTCGTGAATGGGGAAAATGTCACGAAATATCACGTGAATGGCAATATGATATGGCAAGTTTGACACCCGTGCTTTATGGCAAATATTGTGGAGTCCCCCTCAAAGATGACTTGACTGTGTTTTGGCGCTTGGCTCCTGGTTGCAGCATCTCATGGTTACATGACTGCAATTTGCAATTTTTCTGCTGGTTTCCAGTATTTTGTGTTGGTTTCTGGCAAAATACCAACCATTCAAAAGACTGGCTTTGCACTTATAACCATGTGATTTGCTTAACAACATCCATAAAATGGGTTAGGGCATTGGTTCAAGTTATGTGGGTGCCTCAATGTATGACCATCACAATGCAGGCTGAAATTGCAGTCCCCATTGCAGTTGTAAACCGAGGACCACCAATGGATCACTTGGTTCAGAAAGTGGTGATGGAAGGAGACAGTGGAATGTGCAAGTCAGCAAAATAAAAGTCCGTCAATAAATCTGCAACAAATTAACTGTAGAAGCTTGAATATTTTAAGACTAGAAATCTTCTGTGGCTAATTTTATTTATTTATTTATTTTATTAAATTTATATACCGCCCCATCTCCGCAAGGACTCGGGACGGTTCACAGCAAATAA
>JAEANM010019576.1:0-12326 GCA_017656035.1 Myanophis thanlyinensis | reverse complement strand
TTCAACTCCGAGAATTCCTCAGCCAGAGTTGCTGGCTGAGGAATTCTGGGAGTTGAAGTCCACAAGTCTTCAAGTTGCCAAGGTTGGAGACCCCTGATCTACACCATAGTAATATTATCTATATTATAATTGCAAATGTGCCCTCAGATATTGTTCCAGTGTTAACTGGGGTTAAACACCAAAGTCCACCCCATGTGTACCAACTCTCAACTTTTCTACAAAGAATGTGTATAATCTCCCAAATTTCTTTCTACAGAGCAGATCTGGGCTGCAAAAATCTGTAGCAAAGAAACACAGTAAATCTTTAGTAATTGGCTGCCATTTGGAGGTCTTCTTAGCTCAGATCTGCTCCCTGCCCCATCCCATCGGGTAATATGAACATGGTAGACCAGAATACCTGAAAAAAAGGTGTAGTGTAGCACATCCTTTTTGGGGGGGATGGGAAGGAACCTATTCTTGCCTCAAGGAGCCTCTTTGTATAGCAGTGCCTCTGGCATAAATAGTGCATGGACCTGTTGAAGTGGGCAGCAACCTCGTCCACTTCTAGCTTCCCTCATCCCAGTAGGACACTTATAAATTTAGGCTCAGTTCCCCAGCTCAAAATAGTGGTGATTAGTTGTAGCTTCTTCTTTTTGCTCTGGATGCTAAGCTCAGGGCAGGGATTACATTTTTAGGATTCATATGGCTAAGGTAAAGAGAAAACTGAAGGATCTGTGTTCATAACTTATATAAGGCAAGAATGGATTTCCAGCACGGAGAAGATTTCAGTCAGTTCTCAGGCAGCAGTTTTATGATATGTCGTATCTGGAAGCAAAGCCCGTCTAACCCCCTTCCCTTTCAGAAGGAGAGAGTCAGAACACAGTCTTTCCCTTCCATCTTTTCCTACCCTGCCCTCAGGTATTATCTTGTCTTCTGACTTTTTTGGTATGCATAAATATTAAATGTTGACCAAGAATCATCATTATCATAATTATCCTAGGATACTACTTGACTTCAAAGGAACTGTTTACAAAATGTGAAACGATCCATAGTTGAAGGAATCCTGTTAATTTTTACTGCAATTTAACATTGGGATTTACCATTTTTAACCCACAAACAAACTAACAAACTAACTAACTAACTTCCTTCAAATGTTTTCACTACTTTTTGGTTTCAGTGGCATAAAAGTGCTGTTTTTGTTTATCCAGTATGCTGGGTGTATGTTTTATCATCTCAATTAACAGGTTGTGTTATTTGCTCTTATACAAAGCAAAGGGCACTCTGAACGCTTGTAGTGTTCCAGTTTGCTGATAGCTGCCATTTATAATAGATATTTTTGTTTTTGTTTTTTTCAGTGGTATACAGATAAAGATCATGGAATTGGAGGACATGCCCACAGCCATATTTACCATCACATGAGTCATTTTATCAAACAGTGTTTTAAGTTGCCATAATATTGGGAGTACCTGACCTATGTGAAGCTGGTCGACTTCTGAAGTTTTAAGAGCACTTTTCTAGTAAATTGTCCCATATTTCATCGGATGACACAGTCAGTTTAATTCCTGCGGACACTTGAATGAAGAAAACATGTTTTTTCTTTCTTTCTGCAATTACCTGCAGGAATCCATTGAGCACAAACCAAAGAACTGTAGAGCTCTATTGATCCTGTAGGAGCTGCTCCAGTCTTTTTTCCCCTCTTTATTATTTTGCATAATAGTGTTTTTAAAATGCAAGTTTCCTTGCAGTAAGTAGCTATCGCCCTGGGTGCAGAAATCTGCCTTAATCTTTTCTATATGGAACTGCTGTTCTTTTGAAACAAGGCTTAATCCAGGTACACTGTGTGTTCATTACAATCCAGGAAAAAAGAATACTTGAATTTCTGCTTGAGTTCTCTCTATATTAATTTTAGGTGAAAATTTAGCATTTCAATCAGTATCAGTTTTTCTTTGCCTTAACTTGTGTGGCCGCTCTCTACAAATACGTGGATTTCTACCAAAATAAACAGTAGCTGATATAGGGAAATTGATCTGTGCAATCAAGCTTTGCAATCAAGCTTCTTCCTTAAACAGAAAGGAGAGCCCATCCTGCCCTAGAAGCTCTAACTTCTTTAAAGTCAAGATGGCCATTTTATAGAATATGCTTCCAAATAAGTAGAAAAGGAGAGACAGGAACATTAAAATTGGTTTTTCTATCTTGAACATTGGGGGGGGGGATTCCAGGAGACACTCTAGAACCAGCAAGTCAGACTACTTCCAGAACTGCTGCAATAACCGAACAATGAAAATACCAGCTACTTGAATTGTTCCCATTGGGCAATTGGGAGGCAGTGTCCAGCACCAGATCACCAAAGACTTCCATGAATCTGTTCCAGTGAATGATGCCAGGCTTCAACCTTGAGAATGGCAGTACACAACAACAGTAGGTGATTGGTTTGTGCATCAAGCTCTAAACAAAGTGCAGATGTGAGTGGCTACATCTGGTGCCTTAAGGCTGTTGGAGCCAGCAAGCAGCCAGTTCTCTCCCTTCTGCTTTCTATATGCTTGCTATACCAGATGATCTCACGTTTCCCATCTCCAGCATGTATCCAGTACAGTGGAAATTGCTTTTCCTGTATAATTAGCCCACACATAGGCAGCTTTTCCAGTGATACTGCTTGCAGTGGGTTCCAGTTTGGGTGAGAGTGATTGTGAATATCTAATCTGCCTGAAATGCACATTCCTAAACAATTGCTAGAAGACACCCATGGTTTCCACAGAATTGGGAAAAAGGAGCAAGATTAGATGCCACAGGGTGAGAATTAGCACAGGAATTGGAACCAGATTGCCAACGTTTTGAGCCATTAGATATTTAGT
The DNA here is from genome assembly GCA_017656035.1 of Myanophis thanlyinensis. Taxonomy (NCBI): domain Eukaryota; kingdom Metazoa; phylum Chordata; class Lepidosauria; order Squamata; family Homalopsidae; genus Myanophis; species Myanophis thanlyinensis. The sequence continues at coordinate 9,495 of JAEANM010019576.1, read as the reverse complement.
CTCTATTAATCATACCTCATTTGGATTAATATCATATTTAAGACTCATGGTACATGTTTGGTTCTGTGTATGATATAATTATATGCACCCATCATACATAGGAATCATGAAGACAGCAATAAAAGTCTAGTTCCTCTGTTATGGTGAGTAATATAATTTATGAGAATGGGATACAAAACATGGTTTGATAACTTTTCTATGTATGAAATTCATATTGGATGAATGTTAGCACAATCCTCTAACTATGGTTAAAAAGGAATATGTGGAGATTGTTAAAATAGGTTGCCTTGCAATACCTTGTTGGTATTTTAACTGTAATGCAATAAAATCATTTTCTACTACCAAAGACTAAAACTTGTGATTGGGTCCTTATCTGTTAGCATCAGCCACAAATGTTACAACAATTTTGACTACAATGTTGGTCCTAAACTTTGGGAAATTCTCTGCCCCACATTTTTTTACATTTTTGAAACTGGCATCGTCATAATGTTTCAATTTAATTAATAATGATTTTATGTTATTTTAATTTGCTTTTAATTAAGCTTTTATTAATTGTGCTTCCCTCCCTTTCTGAGAGTTGAGGATCGTTTGGAGGACATCCAGGTTGGGGAAAGCGGAGTTAATAGGATTGTACTTCGAGTCTCTTTAATGAGTGGAAAAATTAATTTAGTGAATATTAGCAGCTTTTCATAATTGCGACAGTTCCTATTAGTATCATGTAACAAAGTTTGTTGAGTATTTTATATTCAGTAAGTGTCAAATCTTACTTTTTCTGGCATGGTGAGTTGTCAGTGACATTAGGTGTGAATTCAAAGGAGACAAGGGAAGGGAGAGGAGAGCTGTGTGGAGAACAAAAATCAGTTTGTGATACATGTCAGAGATTTTAAATTCAGCAGAGAAAGAAAATGTATTCTGATTTCTTCGAAGTGAAAGTTGTGCAGGAAGCTTGTTAAATAAAGCAGATATAAAGTGTCATAATCCGTATGTTTCTCTACCAGGAAGCAGTCCTATAGTGTTACTTTTCAAATACGTCCTGCTAGCTCTACTTAAAATCTACAGATGCCTGAATTTTAAAGTAAAAACAGGCAATCATTCATGAAGTCCATCAAATATATATATGTAATTTACTCTTGCATAGATGGAGATGTAAACTTGCAGTGGGAAAAAAACAGACTGAATTTAATTCTACTAAGAATAATGCCATCTAATACATACCGTATGTAAAGAATTAGTCCCAATGGGTTCACATTGGCTTTTCTCAGGTATATGAGTCTGCAGTTCTCCATACTTGTAATTGTATAGAACAGGAAGGACAATCTGCATCACAAGAGCCACATATATCCCTTAAAGCCTGCTCTGGTCATGATTGCTGAACCCTGGCAGCCTAGTTTCTTGCCGTTTTGTGTGGAGAACAAATACGAACGCAAAGACATTTAACGCCCCCCATTCCTCTTAATGCTTGATTTAGTCTTGTCTGCCACTGCATGTAGGCATCGACACATACCTGTGCTGAGAAGGGGTCGGTGGGTAAGTATAGGTTGCAGATAGTTGCAGACAGGGTGATGCGCTTACCTCCCAAATCTGAACTATGCAGTGTGTGGAGATGCAAGTCCTGCATGCTGACTGTTTGATTCAACTTCGTCTTGGAAGGCAAGGCACATTCAAATGACATTAACATTTATAGAAGTGCTAATGCAACAGCCATGCAACCATCTCGGAATGATAAGTACATAGATGGGGTAACAGAGAAGTCTAAACCAAACATTACTCTGTCTGCATCCCTTCCTGTTAAGGGCTGTTCATCCCTAATTTAGATATAATATACACGGATCATAACATTTTCTTTTTAAAAAAATCCTAGAGTGGGTTGCAAACAATCAAAAATATGGTATGGTGTCATTTCATATCGGTTCCAGTAGTGGTATTCGGCCTGCTTGCACCAATCCTAGTGAACCGGTGACGACGAGCATTTGGCTCCACCCATCCACCCACCCCAACCTATCCTTTCCTACATCCCCCTTTTTTTCTTTGTAGCTCAGCTGAAACACATGGAACAGCTGTTTTCCACGTCTCTGCAGCCTTCCTACTCACCCAGGCTGCCTCCGGTAAGTTAAAAATTTGCAGTTTAGAAGCACATGTGCACCGAACCAGTAATAAAACCAGTTGCATCCCACCACTGATCAAATGTGTAGAATTCATCAATCTAGTGGTGATTAATGGTACTCCGTAGCAAATAAACTCTCCAGCTGGAACTCGACTTCTGGTGGCTTCGCAGATATATTCATGTAGTTTTTCTTGGCAACAAGATATAAGTGGTTTGCCCTTGTCTCCTCAATTTTTTAAAAAAATTTCTTGGTAGCCTCCCATCCAATGGCTCATCTAGTCTAACTTTGATTAGCTTTTGGGAGATTAGCTAAAGTCTGATAGATACTATTAAAGCATCATGTGTTGATTTAGGCATGAAATAGCACAATGAATGTCTTAGGATTGATTAAAATTCATTAAAATAATTAATTTTAATATTTGGATCCTGATGTAGAGAACTTCAGTATCTAAAGTTTGCATGTTTGCTATAAGAGAGGTCTGAGACCAAGACTAGCCAGCACCAACTCACTGCTCCAATGGTCACAGGGGAGAGCGCTGATTGTGCATGTTGGATAAATCCTTGTATAAAAATCTTATTTGCATTTGTGGAAAAGGTTAATGACAAGGTACTTTGTCTGCATCATAAGCAATAAACATAGGCATGTTAAATATGAACGGGAAGAACAGTTAGGATAAATATTTATTTCTGGATAACATTTCTTGAGTCATGAAAAAACAATACTCTGTTCACATGTACACTTAAAACTTTTTTAATAAATTACATCCAAGAAATTAAGCAGTTTGACCTGGAAATGGGAAATCAAAAGTAAATATACTATTGCCAGTTGCATTTTACTCTCTGTGATTTGAAAATGTTGGGATTGATACACAAAAACAGGATATCTATTTTAAAAAAGAGCCCTCCAAAATACTGAACAATACTGCAGAATAATTCAGTCCATGAATTTTTAGTGTCCAGAAAGCTGAGTAGATTGTTCTGCACATTAGCATTAAAAAAAAAAAAATACCAGCAGTCTCTCTTTATGGACCACTCTGCATTGCATGGCTATTAAGAGACTCACTCGGAATGTTACAAGGGATTATCCAGTACACAATGACAAAGCATTATCAGAGTCATACTTTTATCTAAATTTATCCATACGTTTTAGTCAATGTGGTTTTTATCATTTGCATAACATGAATATGAGGAATTTAGACAACACTGAGAACCTGCTAATACTGGGCATCAAAAATAACTTCAGACGCAATGCTTTTTATTATGTAAATCTAATTTTGCCTACTTTTGGCACAAAAGCAGCTGGTGTGATTCTGTGTTCAAAGCACAAGGCATATGGAATTGGGTAGCCTAGACTCTTACTTGCTATCACCGAAGAAAGAGTGCAGATGGATGAGGCCCATTTCTCAAAGCAGCCATTCCCAAGCTCCTGTAGTGGAGCGGATGCTGTGAATCTGACACACATGGCTCTTAAGGCTACAACTTTCTTGCAAAAGGCAAGAATGCATTCTCTTCTAGCTGAGGATAGAAGAAAACGCAAGGCCCTGGCTCCTTAATCTTGGTTTTCCATTCGCAACATGGAATTAACAACACATTTCCTCCCTGAACAGGCGGGAAAGAATCTGAAGCTGGTGGACACATTTGATTACAACCGTAGCAGATATTCTACAGCAGGAACCCTGGCTCCTTTATGACTTATGGGCTTCAACTCCCAGAATTCCTGAACCAGCCATGCTCAGGAATTCTGGGAACTGAAGTCCACAAGTCATAAAGGGGCCATAGTTCTTCACCCCCATTCTACAGGAAAGACCAGAATCTAAATTGCTGCTGCTTGGACCCACTAGGTGGATCTAATGGGGTGGGAGGTTGTACAGAAGGAGGAAGCCTTCTATATACAAACTGTGTTTAAAAGATATGCTAAAAGCTTAAGCCATTTCCAAATTGTAAAAAGAACTATGCTTTTTTTCTGTCCTGGAAAATCCCTATTCTTTGGTCCTATGTTCCTGTCAATATGTACTATATATGCTTTGAAGTTCATGATCCTTTGGAGAGAAACAGGCACAAACACTTCACCTAAAGATTTCCATTTTTTTTCTTGCACAGACCTAATGTCGTGTATGGCACCCACTGAAACATTTCAATCGAGAAGTCAATTCAACAACTGCAACCTTTCCAGGTCCCTGACTAGCAAACAAGTATCAGGGCTGGTTCTTATCACTGACTTTGCTTCCTTATTCTTTTCTAGCTATGCAAATCCTGCTGCTTGCAGTTGTTACTATACCTGGCAGCAGAACTCAGCTAAGGATTCTTCCCACATTAGGGGCAACTTGGAACTTGAAAAATCCTGAATGTTGAAATCCGATATATGTATTTTCCTGATTCTTGAAACCACTGGTGAGCTTGTAAGATCTGATTGTTTGTTAGTGTCCTCCCCCTCAAAAAAGCTAAAAACATACATTTTTTAAAAAAGTTTGATATTGCCCTTTTATTTTACTCACATGCATTCATTCCCACAGGTGTTTGGGGCATTTTTTTCCTCCCATCTGCTTTCACACAGTCTTGGACAGATTGGGCAACCAGGTAGACTGAAAAAAACCCCAGTCTTGTAGCCTCCTTCACAAATATGCAACCATAGGTTGATTATGCAAATTCCAAACATGAGCAACCAATGGGTTTGGCTATGGGGAGAATCATTATGGTGAGAGTGCCCAAAGGAAATTGTACCCAGGCACCCACCTAAAACTAGGACTTGGCATGGCTGTATTTGACTGCAGCTGAAAATGGCCAAGAATGGGGAGCTGTCCAGCACATGCAACCTGCTTGAAGGATGGACCCTCTTTGAAGTTGTTTTCTAGGATGAAAATATGTGGTTTGGCTATCGTAAAATTCAAGACAATAATAATATTATATGGCTTCTACAGAAAGAGTGTGGATTCCAAATACATGAAACTATTAAGACTCAACATATACATTTGTGCAGAACAGAGACCTGATCAGTAGCAGCCATGTCCATAAATGTCAACACTTTCATTTCATATTGGGATTCTGACTTAAAACTTAATTAGCAATGGGAAATAAATGAAATTACAATCAAATCACACCTTGGTCCCACTGGTATAAAAAAAAAAAGTGCATGCTTGAACAATTAGCCTGAAATCAATAGGTCTTAAAAATTTAACTATGGGTGGATTGTGCCTAGAAGCATGCACTTGAAACAAAATGAGAAGCAATTGCCCTATTGAGTACTCTGGATCATTTTTACTGATCATTTCTGTCAAGGATTATAATCCAGAAAGTTAGGAAACAAAATAATAAGTATTATTTATCTCCACAATGCAGCTGTTGGATTTACCACTGCAACATTTAGTACAGTACAGTATAAGATACAATAGTAACAGCCTGCATTCACAACAAATATTGTACGGATAGTGCACATCGATGGATGTGGCTTTTTTTTTCCAAACAAGATGAGAGAATGTTAACTATATTCTATATATCTTTATATATTATATTGTTTTATTTTTCCAGTTATATATAAATTTAAATATTAAATATCCAGTATTAAATCAAGGAAATTGCACAAATATAGGTCTCATCCTGTAAATCACACACACATACATACAGTCGTACACTCACACATACAAGCCATGATTTTAAACTGGGTGGTGGTGGGGTGTAACTCATTAGAATGTTATGAATTTGGAGGATAAAAGCACTCATTATTGAAAAATAGCTCTAAAAATGAATTTTTCTTTGTTACTTTTAAGTTTCTAAAACAATTGGCCCCAAATTATACAATTCATCAATTGTAGGAACCTAGATTCAATAATTGAATCCTTTATTCAGATGAATAAAGATTATTTCCAGTTGCTTTTTGTTTTGTTTTATTTTCTTCTGGTATGGAAAAGCTATGAAAATAAGTCACATAGGCGAAGTAGGAAAATATGCCCAACTCTACAGAGAAAGATTGGAATGGAAACACTGGTTCACATATCCCAAGGGTTTCAACTGTGGAACCCCAACAAGGTTTCATTGGCTAACCCCATTTTCTGCACTGCTTCGGCCAGAACCAAAGAGCAGACAATGAACTGAAGCACATACTGCACGACTTACATTATACCAGTGCTACTATGAGATGGTGCACAAGGTGTACAAGGGGGCAATCAAATTTGAAACATTAATGATTGCTGCACTCCTGCATTTATCTTGGTTTTTTTAAACAAACACACTGAAGAGCAAGTCACAGACAAGTCTCACGATCCACACCTTTCCCTGAGTCAGCTTTCTTCTCTCGTCGGCCTTCAGTGCTATAGTTGGGGAAAAAGAGAGAAAGAAACAAGTTGCACAGTTGTATTCCCACAATGCATCGTTTCGTGGTTAGACTGCAGTAGTGCAGTACTTCTGCTGACTGCCGGTTCAAATCCCACCAGGCTCAAGGTTGACTCAGCCTTCCATCCTTCCAAGGTGAGTAAAATGAAGACCCAGATTGTTGTGGGCAATATGCTGACTCTGTAAACCATTTAGAGAGCTGGAAAAGCACTATAAACAGGTATATAAGTCTAGGTGCTATTGCTATTGCTATTTTGGGGACTGAGTAAGTGAAATGGCTTTCTTCCCCTATCCCCTACCCTCCCCCCACCCCCCCACCCCCGTCCCACCATGCTATCAGCCTATGCTCTCATGCTACACTGTTCAGTCTGGGACACAAGAACAGAAATGGTACTGCTGTTTGTGGATTATGATTACAAAGAAAACTGTCAACATCACAGATAAATAAGGAGGAAGCAACAGAGATATTTAAAAAACTGACATACAAATCTGCATGCACAAAGACAAAAAAAAGATACAATACATTGCATGAGGGTCAAACAGCAATAAAAATGTTTCCTGCAAATAACAACTGATAAGGTATTTTAATTGCAGAAACAAGAGAACATCCAATTTACTTGCCTTATTTTTATTATTAATATGGTATTGTTTATTGTCATGACCATTGTTTGACAGAAAGATGGGATCAAAAGTGTCAATCAATATGTACATGTGCAAAATGTTTTCTATTGTTTTGTAATGTTGTTTGAATGCAACATTAAGAAAAAAAAGTACTATTGGGAGGAATGAGAAAAAATAGATGTGTAACATTTACAACACAACATAATAGGAAGCTTTACTTGAAAGGTTATTTATTCTATATTTGCATAATAAAATTTATAATTCAAACCTACTGTTACGATACTGAATTTAGTAGCTGGAACACACAGTTGTAGTTGATACATTAGAAAGTACTGACTCATGCACGAGGCAATCTGTGCTATGATTGGTTGCTGTAAGTATAAAGGCGGAGTTTCCCTTCTTTTTCCTGCCTTTTTTCTTAATTGTGTGTTCTGTATACTGTTTAGATTTACCTCATGATATGCCCATGTTCCTGACTATCTTGTGTTTTTTCTTTCTAAATGATGACAAGGACTGCTGTAAGTTTGAATGTTAATTATATTTATATATATAAAAAGACTACAAATTTGCATTAGTGTCTCCAACTTCATCCAGACAGCTGCTGCGCAATTCCATGATACCTACTCTATAATTCGCTTTTATAAATCAAGAAATGTATATTATTATTTTCTCGTCTTCATGCATTTATTGATGCTCTGCTCTGAAATGCAAACATTTATTCTGCGCAGCTCTTTCCGTCATGAAGATGAAATTTTGGTTGCCATCTCCTCTCATACCTTCTCAATCACATTTTTTTCCAACAATTTCCCAGATACATTTATTCCCCTGTTGTTTTGTCATGTCCTCTTACTAACTTTCCTTTTGATTTGAGAAATGAATACAGTGTTTTTCCAGTAATTAATCTGCAAAATCTTATTAACCATATCTCAACATTTTCTTCAGTTAGATCATCCTCTTCTGTAACTTTACCAATTTTCAACATTCTCATCACATACAAGACTAACTTTTCCTTACTTTTTTATTTCTTCTTTCTTGTTATTTGTTTCAATTGCACTCTTCAGCATATTGTTATTATTCACATACAAATCTCTAAAACACTAATTCCACCACTGCGTCACTTCCATGTAATCACAAATTATTTCATCATTTGAAATTCCATTTATTCTGCCAGATGTCCTTTTCATTGCAGTTTCCAAAAAGTTTTCTATTTCCACCAAAGCTGAGCTTCCTTTTTTTTACTCTTCACCATCACTTTCTTTCTTTGCTACTGTTTTTTTCTCTATAGACATTGTCTAATATTTTTCACTCATCCTTTTAGTTTTAGAGGTAATCGTTCTCTTATGTTCACTTTTTCTCATCCATGGCAACTTTCACTTCATTCTCCCTTCAATACCATTTTTCATGCAATCCATTCCAGCCACTTCAGTAACACTCAGTAACATAATTCCATTCACTTTGTTCCAAGTATCTTCCACATCCTTTTCCTTACATCCACATTCAATTCATTTTGTTGTGATATTGATCTAATATTTTTTTCACACAGGATTTGTACTTTCTTTTTCTAAGTTATTCTAGTTTCATTCACACGTCAGTGAATTTCTTTCATTTCTCCTTTTGTGTCTATGCCCAGTCTTGACAGTACCAATCAATGGTCCATCCCATCTTTAAAATATTTCATCTCATTTTATTTTTCATGAATTATCTCAAAATTTCATCACAAACTGTCAAATAAATTAACCGTTTTTATCTATTTTCATCCTTTTGTTTCATGTATTTGTGAATAGACTAAAACTTAAACCACATATTCAAAACAGATCTTTTTCTATGCAGATGCTTGAAAAATAGTCATCATTTTTATTCTGTTCGTATTCAAATGATGCAATATTTTTTTCTGCATCGCCTTGCCTTGTCCCTAACCATCTATGTGGTTTATGTCACTTAACAGAATGATTCTGCTCCCCTCCATTAAATCTGTTGCATAATTTCCACCAAATCAGAACTTACCATCATTCCTTGGCACATAATTTGCACTTATCATAATCCTAAACATTTATACACCTTCACAGCAACTAGATGACACTAATCCATACTTACCGTACTTCCTGATATAACATTTATCCCTTTCATTCATAATGTAGCTAAACTACAGCTACATTTTTCTGCATATATTCATCAACTCCACTCTCTTACCATATATCAGACCACCTTTATTCAATCTGTTCCAGTTTATTCCTATTTTCTAGTCTTTCTCTTCATATCATTTATTTTTTATTTCATTACATTCATTCAGGGTCTGTATCATTTGCTATTATGTAGTACATAGCTGTTTTCCATATACTAGGGTTAGCATTAGAAGGGCTGCTAAATTGTCAGGGTTCCACACCACATCCTCAACTCAATTAAAATCCCAGAGAATGAAAGTCCAAAGAATGAAATTTTATTGA
>JAEANM010019575.1:0-12326 GCA_017656035.1 Myanophis thanlyinensis | reverse complement strand
CTGTGCTTGGTGATGTTTAATCCTGTGGCCACGCCCACAGAACTGGTAGTAAAAAAAATTGAATTTCACCACTGCTTCATGCCAACAAAAATGTCTTCTGATCAATTTTGACTGGTTAGGTCACTGTTAAAACTGCAAAAATTTGCCAGTAAGGGACGGGATGGGGGAGGGGAATCTAAAACAGCTAAACAATCTTATCAGCCCCTAAGAATTCCCCTCAAAAGTAAATAGTTAAATATTTAAAGGCTTCATTTTGTTACTCTAAAGATGTAATTATTTTCTTGACTATTATGTTAGCTTAATGAAGAAGCGATGGAGATTTTTGTTGTTGTTCTTGTTGATTCACTCTTTGTTTTTCTCTTTTCTTCAGTACTTCCTTATGCAAGAGAATAACTAGTAATTAAAATGTGCAGGATGACAAGATGGAGCAGCCAGTGCTTGTACCACCAGGTCCGGACAGCTTTCACTACTTCACTAGAGAGTCTCTTGCAGCTATCGAACAACGCATTGCTGCAGAAAAAGCCAAGCAGTCCAAACAAGACCATAAAGACAATGATGAAAATGGGCCAAAACCAAGTAGTGACTTGGAGGCTGGCAAATCACTGCCATTTATTTATGGTGACATCCCTGCTGGAATGGTCGCTACTCCCTTGGAAGACCTGGATCCATTTTACGTTAATACAAAAGTGAGTGTTTCACATTATCGTTGGTGTTGCCTCTTTCTCTCCTATTGGGGTATCTGCTTTGATAGTCACCTTTTCAGGTTTTCTGACGTCAATATATAATCTACAGTTTGCACAAGGTTCCCTTCGAGAGCTCTACAACTGGTGATATATATATCCATATTTTTGGATATGAAGAATTGTTATACTGCATAACTTTTTATTTATTTTGTATAGGAAAGTGATCCTAATAAATCACTGAAAATGTATATTTCAAAGATGACTAAGAAAGTTCCCCAGCAAAATTAAAAGAAAGATCACAATGTGCGAGTAATGTTAGAAGAGTCTAAAAATTATAATCTGTTTTGTAGTAGAAGTTGGTCCTTTCTGCAAGATAACTATTGTGCTGTTCTGAGATTTGCATAGAAAATTATTAGAGTAGCAACATGGCATTCAGTAGCAGCCTATAAGAAAGCCTTTTTCATCTGTGATTTAATCATGTATGGGAGAGCTAACTAGGTGTGTCTAACTGAGAACTGGCTGTGCATCTGGGGCAGAGTCCCTCTCTGAAATGTATTCTACCCTTACCACAGTCCCTGGTGGTGGATAAATTGTGGTCATTTGGGGAATTCCAAGAGGTGCAGCTCTACAGATAAATAGATACAAAATCCTGTTGTTAATTTGGATTGCAGGCATTAGTGGGTAAAGTGGGTATCAACCATTCTAAAGTAGTGGTACAGTAGTTAGAATGCAGTATTGCCGGCTAACTCACTGCTGATCACTCCTCCAGGAATTCAATTCTGAGCAGCTCAAGGCAGTGGTGGGATTCAAATAATTTAACAACTAGTTCTCTGCCCTGATGACCAGTTGAACCAGCAGTTGTCTGAACTGCTCAGAAAGTTAACAACTGATTCTAGCGAATAGGCACCAAATGGTTGAATCCCACCTCTGGCTCAAGGGTGACTCAACCTTTCATCCTTCCAAGGTCGGTAAAATAAGGACCCAGCTTGTTAGAGGCAATCTGCTGACTCTGTAAACTGCTTAGAAAGTGCTGTAAAGCACAGTGAAGTGGTATATAAGTCTAAGTGCTATTTCTATTGCTTTTAGATGGGATTGTTGTTCTTGTACTAGCCTCCCTGCTGTGTTGCAGCCTCCCTCCCCAAGTTCATTAGTTGGGTTGGTGGTGCAGTTCCCCAGGCTTATAGTCTAGGGAACTTCAACTAGCTTTCCCTGGGGTTAGAGTCTGAAGTAGCTTGGGAATTCACAGTCACCATGATAGCTATACAGCTGACCTAGGTCAACGAACACCTAAAATGTACTGATGGTTATTTGCCAGGTCTGTTTTTTTTTGTGTCACAGCAATGGTGGTGTGATACTGGAGGAGATCACTTTCACTCTCCTATCATTGTCAGAGCATTCTGATTGATTCCTCTAATTTCATCCTAAGCAACTAATAGAGCCTACTGGATTTCAGAGGAGCTTGGGTTCGAAGTCTGGTACACAATCTAAATGAAGCCTTAGTTGCTGCTTGGAATGAGAGGGTTTGCTTTGGATCAGATCTCTCCTCTCGAGGATCCCAGAGTCCTCCCTCCTTATATTACTGAGAAAAACAAAGTGTGAGAATATATGCCCAGAGCACCAGAAAACAAGGGATGAACCCAACCAAGCATGAGTTAGAGCCACTATTCTCTATTCACTATGCCTACCTTATGTGCTAAGGGCAGCAAAACATCAACATTTTCCCACGCTTAATTGAATTTGCAGATAGCTGCTTATCACTGCTATTTAGAGTAATTGAAGTTTTTCTTCAGACCAATATGAGGATATGTGAAGCTTTTGTAGAGCTAACCGAGGCCCAGTCTTACCGGTTATCAGGGATGAATTTGAGTCTGTCAGTCCTGGTGGTCAAAGTCAGGTACTTGGAATTGTTACCATGGCCACTAATGCACTGAATCCATGTTCCTCCTGATTAGCTAAAGCTTCAATATAGACTATATGCAGTTGCATACCAAGGCAACTGAATTCATCCTTGAGAGTGGATGTGGTCCTACTATTAAAGAGGGAACATCTTATACTCTCGTCAAGATGTCATTGCTAGATCCAGCCATTTTAGATAACTTTTGACCTATCTGGGTTATCTGAACCCTTTTTCAGTCAGGTTTCAGATCTGCAAATGGATCTGAAATGGCATCACTCTCTTGGAATGATCTCTTGCAGGAGTGGGATGGGGAGAAGTGCATCCATCCTTACTCTTCTCTCTCAGAGGGTGTTTGATATCATTGATCATGGTATCTGTCTGGACTGACTTCGAGGGTTAAAAATGAGAGGCACAGCAATTATATGCTGGTTCTCCTCTTTCCTTCAGGAGTAGTTCAGTTGATATTTACGGAGGATAGAGATATTTATAGAGGATAGAGATCTTTTCTACAGCCTTTTCTGTGTGGGGTAACATTTGATGTGCTTCTCCTTCCTGTTGAAGTTCTACATGAAATCACAGCATCTACATCTATGCCCCGGGCCAAGCAAGTGATACGGTGTAGATTCTCTCTCAGTGTTGGTGGATGTGTAGGATCTGTCTCAGTGTCTGGCGCTGTGATGACACAATGGTTAGAATGCAGTGCAGGTAGTCCTCGGCTTACAACAGTTCATTTAGTGACTGTTCAAATTTACAACAACACTGAAAAAAGTAACCTATGACCATTTTTCACACTTAGACCATTGTAGTGTTCCCATGATCGTGTGATCAAAATTCAGATGCTGCAGTAATTCACTTAACAACTATTTATTCTGACACACTCTATGACCGGAGATTAGATTGCCCCCAACTCTGATGGTCTTTCACAGTGCTGGATATCTGTATATGCTCCAGTGCACAGGGGCTGAAAGGTTATATGGCCTGCGGGATGTGTTTGTTGATTGTTTGTTGACTTTGTTTTTAGTTCTCATTGTAGGTTTTTATCCTCTTGCTATTTTTTTTTCTTATTGTTTTTAATACATTATTAGCTGCCCAGAGTTGCATTTTCAAGATTGAAAGTCATGTAAATCAATTAAGTAAATAAATAAAGTCATCTTAGTTGTTCACACCATCAAGTGGCTTTTGAGAAGCTGAACCAATTGCATATTCCTTCATAGCCTATTAAAGAGAAAGCTGCAGAAACAGTTTTATAACACTTTACTTCAAGCCACTGATGGGATTGACTACCTCCAGGGATTTCCTATCCTAACCAAACACTCTTGCCACATTTTGAAGTCATCCCATTTCACCCCTCCTAGGTCTTCATAATGACAGTGAGAATCAGCATTGCCACCTCCTCCATAGAGTGGCTGATCAGGAGGGCTCCTTTATTTCCTCGATGCCACATAATAATACCTTGCAAAGGAAGAAAAAGAAAATAGAAACTGAGTGGTTGATTGTTTTGGGGCTTCCAGTCAAAAGGAGAGCTCATTGGCTCATGGAGAAGGAAAAGAGGATATTTGACTAAGTAAATAAATAAATACTTGCTGAGCAATACAAAAATGGTTGTGGGGATAGTCAAGGGCCATCAGGAAAGGGCTATATTTTGACTGGAAGCTCATCTGACCTAGAATTTTCTGGTATTAACTCTACCCATGGCAGCATTTATATAAGTGCCAATTATTTGAAGCTGAGTTTGGATTAAAAGTGGACTGTTGAGCTGGATTTATGTACCTGTTTTATTTTAGATGTAATGCACAGCAGTGTCACATACAGCGCATTGCATCATATCTTAACTTTCCCCATATTCTTAAAGTACATGTGAGTGGAGACCATCTCTTGATACAACTTTCACTTGACCCACCTGCCCCCATTTAATTCTATATATTCCTCTTAATGCAGATCATGTCATACTTTCAAAACGCCCATTTTTTATGATTCTTTTGGCCACTTAGCTAAATTATATACTGGTAGTAGTTATTCTCTATAAAGAACATGTCTTTCATATGCTTTGGTTCTGAAGTTTGGACGTTCTCATTGAGCTTATGGTTTAGACACACATTTTTAGCGCAGGAGATCCATGACTTAGTTTATAGAAAGCAGAAAACCGACTATCCCTGTTCTCTCACACATTTTGGTGAGAGAGAAGTTACCTGAGAGTGGACTCCAGCACAAGTATGAAAGCTTGTATAACTATTTTTCTAACCTTCACTCTCCCTACCTAACTTACCCGTAGTTGTGTAAGCATTTCACTGCATATCGTACCATGTATGACTGTGTATGTGACCAATAAATTTGAAATTGAAAAATTGAGCTCAGAAGACTATACCTCTGGTCCTGGTGACTGATCCCGATTGGCTGTGCCTCATGGATTTTTGATACTGCCAATTTTAATCTCATTCCTCATAAGATAACATGTGCTTACTACACCAGCAGCTGCTGCTTTTTTACATTTTGAATAATACAGCCTGACAAATCTTTAAAAAGTAAAATCTTCACATTAAATCAATTCCTAAAATGGTGAAGCTATTTATATAAAAGTGAAGTTATGTAATTGTTTACATTTATACCCCTCTGTTAAACATAATTTTAAAATATACAAAAATTATTTATCCAGATACAACTTACTTTCCACAAAGACCAAATAAAAGCAAGAGACTGCTAAAATTAAACAAAGAACAATTGATAATCAATGCAAGAAGCTTAAATGTCTGTCTAAAGAAAGTAGGTTTTGTCTGCTGACCGAAGGCCATCAAAGAAGGAACTAGAGAAGCTGACCCAAAAGTGAATTTGGAACTTTGTGTTGGAATCAATAAAAAGCAAAAAAAAAAACAACCAACTACAAATCTTGTTAGTTTAATGCCTGCATTTGGCAAGATAATAGAGTGACATGCAATAGTCTACAGAAACTTCAGAAACAAATACTGGTACTACCATTACCAAGAACCAGTATGGGTTTATCTAGAGTTGTAAGGTCAGTAACTCTACTTCAGTGGAATGACTAGTTTGGTAAATAAAAGAAACACTCTGCATTTTAATTGAAGTGAATTGGTAGTCATGATATTGCTGTGGATAAAACAAATAAATGTAAGCAAGAGATTATTGCAATCCAGTGAATTTGCAACTAGTTGAAGAAACCACTTAAATGGTTCTCGTAAAAGTTCTGCATTGACCTGAAAAGAAAGATTAAGTCGACCTCCATTTTGGCTTTGAGTTATTCAATAATTTTTAAATGATTCTGAGGATGAGATGGAAGAGAATGCTGATTTGCAAATCTAGGGGGAATACTAAACATAAAGAGAAGAACTTCATAATTCAAAGTAAATTTGGCAAGCTTAAGATTAGATCGAACTGAATGATATTCAGCGATGAGAAATAAGGTCCTATATATGGGTACAAAAACTCAAATGCATAAATTTAGGATTGGGAAGACTTTGTTTTATGGCATTGCACAGAAAGAGGATTTTAGAATGCCAGTGAACCACTATAGAGTGTGAATGTGAGCTAAAAATGCTAATAAGGTTGGATTGACAGAAGCATTGTATCCAAATAATGACAGATCATAGTTTGAGAAGCCAGAGAGAGTTCAAGAAAACTATCAAGATGAAAAGAACATGAACATTAAAACTTGAAAAATGGTTAAAAGTTGTAGTAGAAGACTTCGTGGGAGAAAGGACAGCAGTAGGGGGCAATAGCTTATTCTTTGTTGAAAGTTAGGCCAGGACAATGGATTGGAATTAAATGAATGAAGATTGAGTCAGACTATTTCTGACAGTAACTGCTTTTAAGCAATGGTTTACCTAGAACTTTTCAAATGGTTGGATTATGGTTGTCTGGATTTGCTATAAAGGTTGTACACAGTTGTCTGGATTTTCCTTCTTGGAAAATCAAACACAGAAAACTAATATAACATTGCATATATTTAAATTGCTTTCACTGTTTCTGTTTTTTTCTTCCAGACTTTTATAGTATTGAATAGAGGGAAGGCAATTTTCCGATTCAGTGCCACCCCTGCCCTATACATTTTAACTCCTTTCAACCCTCTTAGAAAAATAGCTATTAAGATTTTGGTACATTCATATCCTTTTCAAGTGGTTGTTAACAAATAGTTTTCTCAAGACAGCAATTTATAACTATAACTTGTTATTTCATTCCTTCTTTCTATATTGTTTGTTAGGTTGAAAAGAAAGTTGTTCCAAACTATTTAACTGTAAAATGAAAATCTAAAATTTGTGGAAATGCTCAGCCAAATCTCCACAGAACACTCAAGAGCCAAGTGCATTCTGGGAATGAGCCTTGGTGAGCCTACCATGGAAAGATATGCCCACTTTCACTTCTCTTTATGCAGTTCCCTGGTATGAAGTATTGGTCTGCAATGTGAAAACATTTTCAAAATTGTGTGTTTCCTTATGCCAGGATCCTACAAGAATGCTCATCTTGCTATTCTCCTTAAGTTCAGTATTTTGTATTACTACAGTCCTTTAAAAATCCCTGTACAGGTTTACTTTGTAGTAAATTTAATGGAGTCCAAAAATTCATAGGTAAGTGATTACAGAATCACAATCTAAATTATCTAAATATATAAATATATTAAGTTCTTAGATCTTAACAATTGTCTAATAAAGCTTGTCAATGGTAAACTGGAATAGATTGCATCAACCATTGTCATAATAATTGTCATCTTAATTTAAGCTTACAGTTTACAGCTTACAGCTTAACCTCAATTTAAAATAGTTTTTAGGGATTGTTTAAAGTTACAACAGCACTGAAAAAAGTGACTTATGACCATTTTTCACACTTACAACCATTGCAGAATTCCCATGGTAACATGATCAAAATTCAGGCATTTGGCAACTAGCTCATATTTATGACAGTTGCAGTCTCTTGGTGTCATGTGATCACCATTTGCAACCTTCTGACAAGCAAAGTCAATGAGGAAGCCAAATTCACTTAACAACCTTGTTACTAACTTAACAACTGCAGTTATTTGTGTAACAGTTACGGCAAGAATGGTCATAAAATGGGGCAAAATGCACTTAACAAATGTCTCATTGAGCAACAGAAATCTTGGGCTCTGTGGTCATAAATTGAGAACTACCTGTATATGTTGTTCTATTTTTTCACTAAATATAGATTGTATTATAAAGTCAGATAATAAGTCATTATTTCTGGGGATTTTTTTTCTAGAAACTGGATGTTAGACATCTTTACAGGATGGCTGTTTGGAAAAAAAACTGATCAAGAAATAATTGAATATGATACTTAAATATTCCAGTTCTTTGCATGTGGTATAAATAAGGAATTCCAAAATTGTCTGCATAATACATCCCAACGTATGTTTTCAAAGTCTGAATGGTATGAATGATACTAGCCAGAAAGATAGTTTGCAGGTTTGTTGAACAGATTTGTCATACATAGAGCCTAGTATTAACGTTTATGATCTAGTTGATAAAAATAGTAGAATATCATTAGGCAAAACAAATTGCATAGAACTGAATGCAAAGAATATTTTTTGCCTTATAAAATGCACTAAACACTTGTCTACATGTCCTACTTACTCCAGGGCAAAAACATTCTACAACTATTTATTGAAGATGTGTGAAACCAACCTTGCCCACTACAAGGGCAACTTCTGCCCATCTTTGAAATTGACATTTTCCACCTTCTGCTGGCATGCACAGTGGTATGAGATGTCTCTCTGGCACTTGATTTCATTTCATTGGAGGTAATAAAACTAGGATATGTGGGCATTCAGAATTCTGATAGACTTGTCTTCAGAAATAGCTTAGTTGTAGATTACCCATGCACTGCAGCATTGCATCTCCAACTTGTTAGTCAGTTTGGAAGTTGGTTAAATCCTTTATCCCAGACCCCTAACCACACAACATCACTTCTGTACATATCCAAGCCTATCCCAACAAGGAGGTCTTCTACTGTCAATAACTGGTACCAAAGGCAACTTTCTATATTTTCTATATTGCTTCTTATGTGAACAGAATCCTGATTGTGTTCTGTTGCTAAGGCAAAACAAGGATTTTAAATGCAATTAGGACTTCTTTCACACTGGATATTAGCATCTAAATGCAAATCCAAAGTTCTTGGTGCTACCATTTGACCAGGATAGTATAATAAGTAAATGCTTATGTTTTAATATTAATTTTATTAGCAATTACATTTTGGCATAAACCAGAAATATCTAAATATCAGGACCTCTTTTTCTTTTCTGGAGGACATATATATTCCTCCTTAGTTGTAAACATAAGTATTTAGAATAATGCTTAAGAGTAAATATGTATGTATCACAGCCCTTCAAAATGCATTGCTATTAAAATCATTAGTTGAAAATTAATTGATTATGTGTCATCAATATGATGTCGATTCTTGCAGCAACATACAGTAGATAGAATTTCTCCAGGGTGATCTGTCCCCAGTCTGGTCAGCCAGAGTTCCTAGTGATGCACCAATTGTTGATATAATTAAATCATCTCTACCTTGCTAGAGGTCATTGTCTTCCTTGTATTATGGGCTTCTCAAAGGAGTTGGGTCTTTCCATAATATGTCCAAAGAATGGTTGTAATTGAGCTTGATCATTTGTGCCTGGAGTGAGAACTCTGGATGATTTGTTTAATGATCCATTTGTTTGTTTTCTTGGCTATTCGTGTATTCTCAGGAACCTTCGCCAACATCAAACTTCAAAAGCATCAATACTCTTTTTATCCTACTTCTTCAAAGTCCAAACTTTGCTTCTATAAAGTGTCACAGGGAATAATAACCGCCTGCACAATTCTGATCCTTGTAGGTATAGACATGGCACAAATCAGAATATTTTTTCCAAGGCCTTCATTGTGTTTCTACACAAATTGTAGCATATTTCTTTGGTTCTTTTATGGTTGATAGATGAGATCTTGTGGGATTCCCATTTTCCTAAGCACATTCCACAACTTGACACAATCAACACAATTGAAGGTCTTTCTGCCATCAGTGAAGCACATTCTTTCTGGTATTCTTTGGCTTTCTCAATTATCTGTTAGGTGTCAGCAATAATGTCTCTTGTTCCTCAGCCTTTTCTAAAACCAACTTGAACATCTGGCATCCCCCTTTCTATATAGGACTGTAAACTGTGTTTGGAAGATATTGCTTTCTTGGTATTTGAAGTAACAGATACTGTACAAATATTTGCACTGTTTCTTTGGTATTCATATACCTTATAGAATGACTAGCCTCTTCCATCAGATGGCTCTTATGTTGTCCTCCAGATCTGCTGGCACAACTCTGTAGAATTTTACATTCTTTTCATTTTGGAAAGCATTATTATATACCTTTTATATATCACAATGTTTTTTTTGTATCCAGTTACTGGATTCTTTATTCCACCTGCATCAGTTTATTAATTATACATTTTGTCAATTTCTAACAATAAAATCAAAACAAATATTAACAGGTTTGATGTGGAATAAAATGTAATTTTCTGTCATTTGCTTTTATTTTACTTATATAAATACATGATACAGTCCTAGCCCTTTAGAAATTTATATGCATTGTCCCTTAATTGTAACTATATTATCAGACATATATATTTAATTAAAACAGAACAATTTATTAAAATGTATTTATTTATCATTGTAAAAACATTGCTATATGTTCCTTAATAATATAACTCACATTATTCAGCATGCTCATTATGTGCACTATTTTGACCAACTGCGTATTTATGACCTTAAGTAACCCCCCTGATTGGACAAAGAATGTAGAGTAAGTGCAATATTATTCTTAATTGCATGTTTGAATGTGTTTTTGTGGGATGTAGAAGATCTAATAGAATAAGTTCATATGCTTGCTCATATAAAACATTCATATAGCATAGTTGCGATCTAGTGAACTTTAATAAGCAAAAATCTGCATGCATCTGATTGATCAATCATTTTCCATTCGAAAAACCTCCCTGTTATACTTCCCACAATGTGTTGTTTAGCCTCACAAGATGATGTAGGGTAAGGACTTCAGAAAATAGGCTAGGCTGATTGTTGGAGAATTAGCAGTACTGCATTTACATGTTCAAAAACTGTATGCCTGTGAGCGAAGAAAAGGCTACCACCTTTATACCATGTAGCTTCTCATGTAAATTTTGAGTGGAGCCAAGCCTCTTCTTATACTGTAAGTCTCTGCATGCAGGAAAATACAGCAAGGCTTCTTGTGATCTTGCAATTGCATGCAATGCACAGGACCTGATAGTATATAATATGGTTTCTTCCCATATATGTGTTGCCTTAATGCAGGGGAAGTAGAGAGTAAAGCATGGCCTTTTTTTTCTATGGGTGCTTTTGATTTCTTTAATAATATGGGAAGGAGTCCCCATATTACCCACAAAGAGGGGGCTTGGTCAGATCTAGGATGGCAATTCTGACATCTGAGTTTTTAAAAAAACATTTACATTAAGAATGAATATATTGTTTTGTTTTTACCAGATATACATTCACAGGAATATATACCTTTGAATCCCTTATAAAAATAATTGCAAGGGGCTTTTGTATAGATGGTTTCACCTTTCTCCGAGATCCCTGGAACTGGCTTGATTTCACTGTCATTACATTTGCGTAAGTTTTCCATTCCTTTTTCTCCCACCCTCTTTTTATTTTTGATGTGTATCAGTGTATATACTCCAATGTAATATACAGGAGCATAGAAACTATTGTAATTAAAATATGCTTTAATCAATCAAGGATCAAGATAATTTTTATTTTCAATAGTGTTAGTAAATCCAACCATTAAACTAATTTGCAGACAATATATTCTTTTGTCAGCATTGTTATTTGTAATTACAGTATATACCCAGTAAATTAAGATCACCTCGTTTGCTATTTTTTCCTTGCTTGCTTGATTTGAGGACAATAGTATTCTTCTTTTGCTTGTGAAACCATGTAAGTGCTTTCATATAGTAAAGTAACTATTAGTGTGGAACGCATAGTACAATAGAGTAGCTGTCCAAGAAACTTGTTCAGAAACTGTATATTTTGTCTTTCTAACAGAAAAATTTTTTTTTTCAAGCACCCAAGATTATGAATTAAGTTTCTTGATGTAAGAATGGTTGAATTATTTTTCCTTCTCTGCCAAGGGGCATAAGCCCTTGAGCTTCAGTAGTAGTAAAAAACAGGTTGAAGACTGATGTCTGTTTGATTTTAGAGCCATGGGGAGGCAATAATTCACTTTTTCTTAAAATGTCCAAACCTGACGTGGATTGAACTTAATTCTGATATGTTCATACAGGCTGTAATGTCTGACCTAATATTGGTATGGTGGTGGTGGTCATGATGATGATGATAATGATTATCATCCTTTCTCATTCATTTTTTAAATATCTGACATAATGAACAATTTTTGAGAATATAATAACTTGTTCATGTGTTGTGTCATTTGGGTTAATCAAAATAAAGCCATTTGTTTTTCTAATGTACCATCTGTTGCTTTATATGAATGGCATAGATGTTTACAGTGTGGTCCCTGGGTACATGTTGTCCTGCTGTATGTACTGATCATTGTTAAAAGCTCTTAATGGAAGATGCTGATATTTATTTTTCCCCTAAAGTTACCAAGGGGTCTTGATGAAGTCCCCAAGTAAGTACCCTGAAGTCTACCTCAATTCTGAATAACTGTGGTTTAATTCTACAGGTATATAACAGAATTTGTGAACCTAGGCAATGTTTCAGCTCTTC
>JAEANM010019574.1:0-12326 GCA_017656035.1 Myanophis thanlyinensis | reverse complement strand
GGGAAGTGGGAAGGGGGGAGTGAGGTAGAGTCATGGTTTTGTTATAGTTCTGAGTGTTCTTGTGGTTTCTGGTTTAGGATTTTATTCTTACCAGCTTTACAAAATAAAAGAAACACAGGAAAATTCCTTTTCTTTTTATTACTTTTCACCGTGAGAAAAATTTTAACTTTTCCTTATGAACATTTTGTTATAATATAACTGTTTCTCTTGTTCTTTTTCAAAATGTCTGCAAAAAGAGATAAAGCTTTCTGGAAAACCTTTGAAAAAAGAATGTTTTCTAGCTTACAGGCTTTTTTTGAAAATATAAATAAAAAATTCGATGGGTTAACAATGGTTTTGAATGAAACCCAGGATGATACTCCAAAGCAGAAAATAACAGTGGAACTTAATTTGATGTTTGATGAATTGGAATCTGATTTGTTGCTGTCATACAGGAAGAAGAAAGCATCTAGTCTGAACATTACATATTTGGCAGAAAAGATAAGAAATTAAAGAGCTTTGAAGTTTAACTTTGTTGTTGATTAAACTGTTAACTATTATAATGAACTAGATGTACTGTATAAGAGGTCAGTTGGTTGCAAATAGATATAGAAGTTCATAAATCTTACACCTTACTGCAAGGGGAGAAGGCTATTATTTCAATAGTTACTTTAGTTTTATTGTAAAATTTCGATTTTTCCCTTTGGAAATTGTATTTTAATTTTCTGTATTTAAAAAAATAAAAAATTATAAAAAACAAAAGTAGGCAAGTAGACTGAACTACACAGCTGACATAACCAACGCTCAGGAAGTTGCAATTAATGCCAGATATTAACATTATGGACTTAAAATATGTTCAACAAAGAAGTTATCAATTATGTCACTGCTCTCAATGGAGAAAACGCTAACAATTCCCAAACTACTTCATGGAATAAAGCATCTACAAACCACACCAACATTATCTTATTCCATACTAATTTTATTTTTAAACTATGCACAAGGAAGCCATACCTTTGCGTGATGAATGAATCTTAAGTTTTTTTAAAAAATACACTGAGGTGAGATTCGAAACAAAATCCAGACATATTTAACCGAAACTCGAGTTGATACCCAATCCATTTATATTATACCGTATACTTATATGAAAGGACTCGTTGAAAAACAACTTCTTGTACGGCCGATTACTATTAACACCGTTAAAAAATAAATGTCAGTCTCGAAGCGGCTCACCACCTACTCTTTGAATTTAGAAAAGGAGGTGATCACTAAAACTACTAGTCCCATCATGCTCTCTGGTTGCGTCGCATTTCTTTCTACTTTTTCCTTCCCCCGCACCAAGACACTCGGTGGCTTGTGCGCATGCGTCTTGTAAGCAGCGTCCGGGGCAGGCGGGCAGTCTCACCCTAATGTAAGATGGTGGCCGGTCTGGCAGCGGAGCGCGCAGAGCCTAGAGATTACCCGTCTCTCAAATAAAGGTCGTCGGTGGAGACGCTCTGCTCTAGCCCCGCTATCATCAAAAAGAACCAGGGCCCGAGAGAGTATTGCCGCCCCCGCCACCAGACAGCCCGGTTGCTGTGGAACAGGGAGGACGAGGTGGGTAAGTGAGCGAGCGAGCAAGCGAGCGAGCAGTAGGGGCTGGGGGAGCCCGAGTTGTGAGAGCGTGGAGGCGGCTTCTCCGGGAGCCTGAAGGCCTCAACTTTTCTTGGTCCTCCGTCTGCCTCGGCTGCTTGGTATGTCTGGGGCGGAGAGGCAGGAGGAAGGCA
This sequence comes from Myanophis thanlyinensis, assembly GCA_017656035.1. Lineage (NCBI taxonomy): Eukaryota > Metazoa > Chordata > Lepidosauria > Squamata > Homalopsidae > Myanophis > Myanophis thanlyinensis. The sequence goes on along the minus strand of JAEANM010019574.1, from coordinate 10,584 downwards.
AAGGAAGCCGGCGAGCCTATGCCAGAGGCGAGGGCCGACCGTCTTTCCCCGGCAGCGGAAGGGGGCTTCTGGGGCTTCATTGCTTGAGCCGGAGATCTCCTGATCCGGAGAGAGGATCCGAGTGACCCTGGGAACCCAGGCTCAGGCTTTTTGGGGAAGGGGCCAGGAATAAATGGAGGAGGAGACTCCCTGGGCAGTACTTTTATGCTTTACATCTTCTTCGGGATTTCCAGGTTTAGTAGGTGAGAGGTGGCCGGACCTGCTGCTGTAAGCGGGGGATGCTTTGGTGGGTTTCAGATGAGGTGGGCTGGGGAAAAAACCCTCAAAAGAAAACAAAAATAACCAAAATCTACTTTTCCATATGTTGAAAAAAAATGGGAAGAATTCCAATCTCCACAGTAGCAGCACGTGTGTTTGGTTGAGGGTGTCAGTTAACTGTATGGGTGTTTCCTCTTTTACACTATTTTTATATACCATTTGAATTTCCCTGGATGGGAGTAATAGGTTTTTTGCGTTTCCCAGAAGAAGCCAGTTCCTTTTATTTTATGTCTCTTGGTATTCTTCAGTTAAGCAGTTAGAGAAGAGATTTCACACCAGAGTTTTGGGTTGCCTTGTCTCCTTTTAAAGGGATGCTGTGGACCAGCAATCTATTTTGCTCTCTAATGTTTCCATATAACAAATCTCTTGAGAGTTTCTCCTGATAATGTAAGGATAAGCCAAGCAAGTTTGTCAGTAAAGAAGTCAGTTACAAGGGCATATATTTAACTATGATGCACACTGTAATAAAAGAATAAGAGGTGGAATTTTCATATTTAAAAGCTAGCTTACTAATGTCACACCTACTATAGTTTGATGGTTTTGAAGATTTATTATTTTAAGTAAATGGGCTTTTGATAAAGCTGTTATTCATATTCTGTAATGCTGTCTATTTGTTTTATAATTATTTAAATAATTTAGGATATACTGCAAAATATAGTAACAAAAAGTATTTCCTTTTATAATACATAAAAGGAAATACATATACATAGAGAGGGAGGGAGGGGAGAAGATATAAGCTATTTAATATGTCCTATGGATTATTACTTGTTTTCACAGAAAAAAATCCTTTTGTTTAATTCCAGGAAAACTTATATTTAAGTGTCCTAGGTCACAGTATTAATTATAAGTTTTGAACTTAAACCTCATGAAAATTAGGAAACCTTCTTAGTAGATATGTATAAGAATACACTGTTAGAAACTGACTTGATGATCAAATCCTGTACTGATTTAATACGGAAAAGTTTGTATCTAATCCCCAAACTCAAATAACCAAAACAACCCAGAGCCTTTATAATCTGCTAAAAAATAAAATGTGACATAATTCTTAATGTTATTTATATGCCACAGAACCATCTTTAAAGTGCCCAGTGATTTATTTTTTAAAAGAAAAACCTAATGCATCGTTTAACTTGTGTGTGTATATATGTTTGTGTGTGATTTTATGTAGATATTTACTGTACTTTTTGCTTAAAAAATAAAGTATTAAAATTATTTTAGTGATTTACAAATTTTTCTACTGATCATCATATAATATGTGCTATGAGTCATTTTTATTCCACTTAAAATATGCCATTTGGAACTGAAACATTTATTTGTTAAAGTAAGATGCACACATATCAGATCAAGTATTTTTTTCAATTTTTCATTTAAAAGTTTTTTCTAGTAGAAAAAAGCAAGGTTATCTTGTGCAGATGTTTTTGTGAATTTTTAAAATATAAATAACAAGAAAAAGTGCCTGCACCTTAAACTGGTACAGATTATAGAGATATCTGGTTGGTTAGAGCATTTCATAATCAACTTGAATTTGAAGAAGAGTTAGAATATGTATAAGGTTTTACTATCTGATAGAATTACTTGATGTTGAAAGGCAAGAAATTTTTCTATATCATGAGTTATTTTGATGATTAGTGGTATAGAAAAATGCTAATTCACTATAAAGGTCATGCTTAAATTAATTGGTGTATTAGTGCACTAGAAGATTTAGAAATATCTAATATCAAATCTTTATAATTTTAGAATATGGTTTCTGGTGTTTTTTATAATTTAGAAATTTTAGGATTAAGTACTCTCTTTTGTAGGTGCTGGTACTAATTTAGAATAGAATAAGTAGGCATACAATCATTTTAACCAGAACTCAGTATGGGGAAAAATCTATGATTGTTACTAATTAGTTTTCCTAAAATCTTTAATATATATATATATATTGTTGCTGATAACTTGTGTTGCTGATAACTTGTTGTGATTTTCCTAAAATATTTAATATGTATAGATTACGTGTAACTTGAGACATTTCTTTTTTATTTATGAAAATTCTACTATCATTTATAGTATAACAGAAAAACAGAATTGGAAAGTACCTTATAGGTCTTTTAGTTCAACCCCCTGATCAAGCAGACAAATGGTTGCCAGTCTTTTCTTAAAACCCTTTAGCGATGGAGCAACCCTCAACTTCTGAAGACAAGACATTCCACTGGTAAATTGTTTACACTTTCTGGAAATTTCTCCTTATTTCTAAGTTGCTTCTCTCCTTGATTAATTTCTCTTCACTGTTTCTTGTCTTACCTCTGGTGCTTTAGAAAATAGGTTGAGCTCCTCTTCTTTGTGGCAGCTATTCAAATATTGGAACAGTGCTATCATGTCAGTCTAGTCCTTTTTTTCACTAGAAGAGACTAGACAAATCCAGTTCCTGCAACCATTCTTGTATTTTAGCCTCCAGCCTCCTAATCATCTTTGTTGCTCTTTTCTGTACTCCACATCTTTTTTATAACATGGTGAGCGAAACTGGATGCAGTATTCTGGTCATACTAAGGCTTTATAAAGCATTACTAATACTTCATGTGATCTTGATTCTATCCCTCTGTTATGCAACCTAGGATGGCATTGACTTTTTTGGCTGCTGCTGCATACTGCTGGATCATATTTAAGTGATTGTCCAGTAGGATTCCAAGATCCTTCTCACAGTTACTGCTATTGGGTCAGGTTTCACCTAATCTGTACCTGTACATTTGATTTTCCTTGCCTAAATGTAGAACTTACATTTTTATCATTGAATTTCATTTTGTTAGATATGGCCTTGTGTTCAAGTCTGTCAAGATTCCTCTGTATCTTGAGCCTATCTTCTGGAGTGTTGACTGTTCCTTCCAGCTTGGTGTGATCTGCAATTTTGATTCGTTTCACTTCTATCCCCTTGTCTAAATCATTTATGAAGATATTGAAGAGTACTGGGCCTAAGACAGAGCCTTGAATACCCCACTGCATACTGGTAGTCCTCAACTTTGGACCACAATTGAGCCCCAAATTTCTGTTGCTAAGCAAGAGAGTTGTTAAGTGAATTTTGCCCCATTTTGCTATCTTGCCACAGTTGTTACGTGAATCTCTGTGGTTGTTAAGTTAGTAACTGAATCTGTCTTTCCCATTGACTTTGCAGATCAGAAGGTCATAATAGGTGATCACATGACCCTGTGACACTACAGCCATCATAAATATGAACGAGTTGCCAAGTAACTGGATTTTGATCACATTATCATAGGGATGCTGCAATGGTCGTAAGTGTGAAAACGGTCATAAGTCACTTTGTTCAGTGCTGTTGTAACTTTGAACAGTAACTAAATGGATTGTTGTAAATCTAGGATTACCTGTACTTCCCTCCATGTAGATGCAGTTTCATTAAAAGACCATGTTGAGTGTGGTTGGTCAGCCAGTTACAAATCCATCTGGTGGTATCTAACCCACATTTTTCTACCTTATCAAGTAGTAGATTGTGATCTATTTTATCAAATGCCTTACGAAGTCCAAGCAAATTATATCCACAGCATTTCACAATTTTGTCACATTGTCAAAGAACACAATAAGATTTGTCTGGCATGATCTGTTTTTGGCAAATTTATCTTGGCTTCTGGCTATGACTTTGATTGCCTCTAGGTATTTGTAGAAGAATACCTTTTTCAAAATCATCTTAGGTATTGATATCAAGCTGTTAAAGTTGTAGTTTTCTGGATCCATTTTCCCCCCTTTTTGAAGATGGGAACCACATAAGCCCCTTCTCAGTTATCTGATAATTCCCTAGTGCTCCAGGGTCTTTGAAAGATTTGGTTTGGTGGTTCTAAAATCACTTCTGCCAATTCCTTCAGAATCTTGGGGTGTAATCTATCTGGTCCTGGTGATTTGAACTTGTCTAAAGTGGATAGGTGTTCGCTTACCATTTTCTTACTTTCACTTGCATTCCTAATCTCCATTTTATGATATGATTTTTTTATCAGTTGGATTATTTTTCCTTTTGTGTAAAGACAGATGCAAAAACTGAGTTAAGCAATTCTGATTTCTCCTTGCTGTTTGTCACCTTCTTGCCATTTTCTCCCATCAATGGGTTAATTGTTTCCTTGTCTTTTTTCTTATTTCTTTCCTACATTTTTTTTTACAAAGAAGCTTTTTTTTTTAATTGTTGACATATGTCGCAAGCCTTAGTTCATTTTGAGCCTTAGCTTTCCTGACTTCATCTTTGCAGGTTCTGGCTATTTGCTAATATTCTGCATTAGTTATGTGTTCCTCTTTCCACTTTATATATTGTGTTTTTTGTCTTTCAGTTCATCAGGGATTGTGCAAATCTCTTATTTATTCTTCTTCATCGGAATTGTGCTGGACTGGGTTTTTATTTCATTTTTCAAAGTTTCCCAAGCTGCTTGAGTTGTTTTCCCCTTGGGGATTTTCATCCATGGAATCCTTTCCAAGTTTTCTCTAAATTTATTGAAATCAGCTCTCTTAAAATCCAAGACTTTTTTATATTCCTTTTCCTTGCATAATTCTGAATCCCAATTTTGCATGGTCACCCCCTCCCCCAGGTTCGTGTAATTTCAATTCCTTCTATCATTTCATCTCTCTTAGTGACAATTCCCTTCTCTACATTTTGGGATATACCTTATCTGCTATATTTGTCAGGAATCTGTTTGATTTTTCCATTAGGAGTTCCTCAGCCAGTAATTATTCCTTTACTTTAAAAGAAATAGTAGGTTTATTTATCTTACAAATTTTGCTTGAAATAGTGCATATATATCTTAATTATTGAGTAATTATTCATTTACATTTATTATTTTGTAAAAAAGGTTTGTAATTTTTTCCACCCTCCAATCCGTGCAGTATAAATACTCGTTTAAATATTCAATTCCAACCTATAGAGGTAGTCCTCAATTTATGATAACAATTGGGACCAGAAACTTCCATCATTAAGCAGTGTGATTGTTAAGTGATGCATCATATCACATTCAATTTTACAACCTTTTTTTGCTGTGTTATTAAGTGAATCATTCCAATAAGCATGACATCACATGACTGCAAATTGAGTGTTTCCTTGCCAGTTTCCTCATTCACTTGGCTTGCTAGAAGCTGACTGGGAAAGTCACAAATGACCAATATATCATTTGGGTCACTGCAGCTGTTATAAATGTGAACTGATTGCCAAATGTCTAATCAGGCAAAAAAGCTGTGATGATTGTAAGTCGGAAGACCTGTAGTAAATATTTTTTTCAGTAGATTGTAACTCTGTACAGTCACTAAAAGAATGGTCAAGGTGAAGACTACCTATCTCATACTCTAAATTTGGTTCATTAGGAATTTTACAGCCACTGCATCTCCTTCCAACAGATAACTTGTCCTATTAAGCCAAGGTTCCCCACGCCGTGGCCCACTACTGGGGCATGGCCTGTTCGGAACCGGGCTGCACAGGTGGCAAGCAGATGCATGTGTGATTTCATCTCGTGTGAGTAGTAGTCGTCTTGAAGCTCTTGCCATGCAGTGGAGGCATATGTACCCTGATTCATGTTTAGTGTGTTGATGATGAGCTTTTTCTCACCTATGATCCAACTTGTCTCCCAGATGACTTTTATACCCAAAGGTTAACTAAACCAGTAGACCTTTCAACGTCTGCAATAACATAAGACCATAACATAGACAATTATATATCAACAGTAATATCAGTATTAAGAATAGAACTAAAGTGGAATCACCAGTCACTAACATCCAGTACAAAATTTCTGAATTCTTCAAATTGCTTAAATGTCTTTGAGAGAGTCACTTGATTCTTCCACCCTAAATAGATGAAATGGCTATAACTTCAAATTCTTTTAAAAAGCAATGCCTAAATAATAATTGGCTGGTAATAAATTCTTCTAATTCCACATACATTAGATGGTAGAAAAATAGGAAATCAATTTTACCTATTAGGATCTTACCACTACTCGGCATAATCGGTCTATGAAATTAGTAATCAAAAACATTGAATACTTTCTAAATTCACAGTTTATTGAGAAATTTGTCCTACTGTAGAATAATTGCACTACTAATCTTCACATTATTCTTGAGATATTAAGTTGTTATTTGGTTTTTACTGAGGATTTCCATCTATATGGATCATAATTTAGATTTATGGTATACATTTATGAAAAATTTTTCAAGATTAGGAACTACATTTGTTTAAGACAGTGAAGTATTCAGGAGGAACTGGTAAAAGGCAATTTCATGTCGTTCTGTAACCATGATATGTCTTTCCTGGTTTGATCTCACATTTTAAGAGTTAGATGTGTAGATGTAATAACTAAGGGTGATTGTAATCAAAATGTTGAGTTGTTCACAGTGACGTTGGTAACCGTATCTTTTTTGAGATTTATTCATTTGCTGGCTTTAATCCTTCTTGACAGAGTTTTATCTTTTAGCAGTCAATTGCATTTGACTAAATTCTGATTTAGGCTTTTGCAGAGTAGACAATGTAGAGCTGGAGAGAGAATAATGAATGAAGCTAGAAGATCTGGCTGTATCATTTCTGTTTTGTTCTGGATGTACTGCATGATTATTCAAGATGCTAAATGGTCTGAGACTTTGGCTTTGGTCGTTATCTGGTGTTTTCAGCTAGATCCTTCAATCTTGGACAATATAATTCTAGTTCAGGGATGAGGCTTTCTGCATAATAGAATTTAATCTATTAAATGTACCAAGTTTATTAGAAACATTTTTGGCTAATATAAGATTATAACTATACCGGTAAGATTTCTGAAGATTATATTTTATATTTTGTAATATATAAAAATATAAAATATCTAATATGTTTAGATTTTGTAATATATTTTTATAACATATTTTAAAGATTATCTAAGATCTTGCAAGTTTTTTTTCCTTATCATGAATGGATGCTGCTGGAAGGTGGTTTTTAGGATGTTGTGGATGGTTGGAGATTTATTGTTCTTGATTGAATTGTGGAAGAGTCTCTCACGATTATCTCCCGAGTGGGCCAATCAGAACTGGTTTACTATCTGGTTCATGAAGCTTATATTCTATCCTGGGCTGTCAGTGTGGCTGGGAAAGTATGTGGGGCTTCAATGGCCCTTTCCCTCACTTGGACATAGAGAGCTGGTCTTGGGGGATTGGAGCCAAAAGTGGTGATGTTTAGATTGGAGGCAATGGCACTGGTGGCTGGATTGTTGGGCTATTATTTAAGGATCTACTGTTTTGCACAGAATGCATTCTGGTTGTTCAGCAGAGATTGGTACCATGGCAGTAGGAAGGCTGCCAGCACTGAAAGAAGTTTCTATCAGTTTGTAAAGAAGCTGGAGCTACAAAGTGAGCTGGATGGAATTATCAGGTATTAGAAGAAGTCTACTTATTCATTAGGGTCATGGGGGGATTAAGTTTTTATTGTAGCAGATACAGTAGTGGATTGGGATGACAAGGCCCTGTGACTGCAGTTCCTTCCCCCACATGATTGGATAACCATTTTACCTCTGTCCAGCTAGACTCAGAAGACATTGAGAAAGTCACCTCTGTCTGAGTTCATTTAATGATAGTGAATGGAGTTTAAGAAGATCTTACTGAGAGGACAGGATTCTCAAAATCAGGCTTGATTTAATAGAATTGGTGGGCTTCTGATTGTGACTGATTCTATCTATCCTCACAGAGAGCTGGAAAGAAGAAGCTTGAAATCATTTGGTTGTATGATTAGGTTCCTCAACAAGAGGACTGATTGAAGGCATTGGAACATTGGTATGTGGATCTTTGATTATCCAGATGTGTTGAGTGTTATGCAGAAGTGTCCCTCGTATTAAGGCCTCAGTTGACTGGTTACAGATTGTGTCAGGGAAGGCTGGAGGACTGTGAAGAAATGAGGGCAAGTTGTAAGATTTCAACATTGATGGGTAGGGGAAAATATTATTGTAGATACAAGGCGGGTCACCCACAGAGCAATTGGTATATTGTTGTCAGGGTTCCACACAACATCAGCAATGCAATCAGAACTCCAAAGAGACAAAGTCCAAGGCATAAGATTTTATTAAAGACATTGTTCTGGTACGGTCTGGAGAAATCCCGAATCTAAAGATTTCCGGGCTTTCTCCACCCAAGTAAAACTGAAAGTTCCACTCCACTACTTATCACATGTTAATTTCCCTCCAACCATTTCAAAAAGAGACCCAACGACCTCTTAAGACACTTCCCATCACAGGTGTGAAGCGTCCAGAGAAGGTTCTCATGAGAACCAGACTTAAAGGAATGAAAACAAGATAACAATTCTGAGTTGCCATATCCAACTCCCCCTTCGCCCTCTCAGTGACCTTGCAATAGAAAAAGAATAAATGTGTCAAGATCTAAATGGCCCTGAATTTTACTATATAAAATGGCCAATATACTACAGCAGAAATCCCCCCCAATAAAATGTCCTTTTGGATCTTGACAATTGTGCTGTTCCAGCCTTCTGAATTTGTTCCCAAGCCACAGATGACAGATAGACCCTGGTTGTCAGCTATTGCTGATGAATGCCAGATTGAGCCACCCTTATTCATTGTTGATGCAAAGACTGGTCTGGATGCATTATCAACAATTGGATAGGACAAGAGGAAAGGTTCCCTTCTCTGAGATCTGTTTGACTGGTTTCTGGGTATGGCACTAGACAAGACCCCAGGATAGCAGACATGGGATGGTGTTGATCATATGAAATATTTGGAGGGATCCATGGATGGTACAAAAATCTTTAGATTGCCAGATGTAGGACACTGTTTATTAAGTTGGGCACCAAGTGAGATCACTTGGGATCGTTGCTATTATACCAGACCTCCTGCTGTATAGCTACTGTTCATAGACTTTAGTTCAGCATTCAACACTATCATTCCCCAACACCTGATGGGGAAGCTGACCCTGTTGAGCCTGAACACCTCCCTCTGTAACTGGATCCTGGACTTTTTGACTGGAAGACCTCAGCCAGTCCAGATCGCTAGAACAGCACTTCTAACACCATCATACTGAACGCTGGGGGCCCTCAGGGTTGTGTACTTAGTCCCCTGCTGTTCACCCTGCTGATACACGACTGTAGCAATACACAGTTTGAACCACATCATTAAGTTCGCTGATGACACAACAGTGGTGGGTCTCATCAGCAAGAACGACAAGTCAGCATAGAGAGAGGAGGTTAACGGACTGATGTAAAGCCAACAACCTTTCTCTCAACATAGACAAAACAAAAGAGATGGTTGTTGACTTCAGGAGGATAGAACATGACCGCTCCCCACTGAACATCGATAGCTCCTCCGTGGAGATTGTAGGGAGCACCAAATTCCTTGGTGTTCACCTGGTGGAGAATCTCATCTGGTCCCTCAACACCGGTTCCATAACAAGGAAGACCCAGCAGCTTCTTTACTTTCTGAGGAAGGCACAGCTTCCACCATACATCCTCACAACATTCTACAGAGGGACCATCAAGAACACCCTGAGCAGCTGCATTACTGCCTGGTTTGGGAATTGCACCGTTTTGGATCACAAGACCATACAGCGAATAGTGAGGATGGCGGAGAAGATCAGTGGGGTTGCTCTTCACTCTGCTATGGACATTTACATACTCGCTGTATCCGTAAAGCCAGAAATATTGTGACTATCACACACACCCCTCATACATAATCTTCATTGTCCTGCCATCTGGAAAGAGGTACAGAAGCATTCTGGCTCGCACATCCAGACTGTGTAACAGTTTCTTTCTACAAGCCATCAGACTCCTCAACACAAAGAAACTGGAACTATAAATACTTTGTGTATTTATAGTTTTTTCTTAGTTTTTAGTTTTAGAATTATGTGTAGTGCTGTGTCCTGCTTCATTTTACTGTGTACTGTACTGTACATTGTTGAAATGACAATAAAGCCTACTTGACTTTACTTGACCTTCTTAACTCTGTGGTTGGGTTGGTGATAGAGTTCTCTGGGCTTATATCTTGGTGGATTTTAATTTGCACAGTAAAAGAATTCATGGATATCATTACAAGAGCATATCCCAAGTCATCCACGTAATTTAATAATAGTAACACCTGACCTGTTGTTTTTTATTGTGATTTGGTTCTTCCTTGGAGGGAGTAATACTGAGGTTCATCTACAGAGTTGTTTTGAGGAATGTGGGTCATGTTTAGTACATAAATTGCTTGCATTCACTCTGCGTTGGATTCCATCCTTTAGAGCAGGGGTCTTCAAACTTGGCAATTATGTGACTTGTGGACTTCAACTCCCAGAATCCCTCAGCCAGCAAAA
>JAEANM010019573.1:0-12326 GCA_017656035.1 Myanophis thanlyinensis | reverse complement strand
GCCAGCGATAATTTAAACTGGCTGTATCTGGGCGCAGGAAAGCACAGCCACTCGGTCTTGGCTGGGTTGAGCTGAAGCTTGTTCCAACCCATCCAACTCCGCACAGCCTCCAGACAACGGCTCATACCTAGGGAACCAGCACTGTTAGGCACTGGCTGAGACATTGTAAGTAGAGATGGATCTTGATTGAAGCAAAACAGGATAAGCTATTGATTAGGCCTGCCATTTTGAGTTGTTTGTAAAAATAATAAAGGTGAGATCTGAATAACTAAAATATGAAGCTTTTTTGGGCTGACAGCTACACTTGACCTCAAATAGGATAAAAGCTAAATCTGATTTAATAGATAACTTTTTTATACCTTAATGCCTAACCTACCAGAATAGTACCATCATCCTTGCCATGAGATTGTTACAGTAGATCAAACAAATTTTCCAGTTATGCATCTTAAGATGGCCATTTCTGGTTTCTGTATCAGCAGACTGTTGTAAACATTTTTTTTTTTGACCTTTTAGAAGCCATCCTTGATTATCACAAGGTAGAGGAGATAATGACATTTATTTATCTGAAGCCTTTCTTGTTTTATTGGAGATACAGCCAGTTTCATAGAACTTGCTGGCTGGTTTTTCTTTTAAGACATAGTCTGATAACACTGACCATTCTATTTATCAACCGATAGTGGAGTCGTCTTTTCCTTAACGGATTACACTTTGTGTTATTTGAGAAAAGAAAGCCTCTTTCTTTCATGCTTATCCTATCAAGTTGGGAAACCTGCTGATGAATACAAAATCCTTACCATTAAAACTGAAATGTCAAGAAGGAGATAGGTCCCTTTTCCATTAAACTGCATTTGCATAGTCACAATTGCATTAGCTTTTCTAAAGTTGTTTTTGTTTTTGTTTGAATGCCTTGGTATTATATAGCCTTTAAGACTATTATATAGTCTTAAAACTAATAACTATTCTCAGTGGAAAGCCTGGTTTGTTTTGTCAATCTACAGCTTCAAACCCTGGAACACAAATTCAACTAGGAATAACACTGAAGCTATTAATACTGTGGAAAATAACATAATAGATGGAATCTAAGCTAAATTAGTCTAATTTAAGTCTCATGTGAACTAAGTATGAAAAATGAATCATAATTCTAATGAAAAGTACATGAACAGATCAGAATCCTATAGGTGCCTATTCAGAAAGCAATCATATTTGATGCAGTACGTACTATTTTCAGGTGATGAAATGTAACATTATAATCTGGATCCAACTCCACTAAACTTATAAATATTACTGTTAGATTACCTGACCTCATCTAAGGAGGCTTAATTGTAGGATAAGAGATTACCAGGAAATAGGACAGTCCTCAACTGGATTGAAAAATCAAAAATGGAAAAACAATTCAATCAGAATTCTGTCAAAGCCTCTGTTATTTAAAAGTTAAAATCATATCTGTTAATTGTTCCCATCAAAATTAGATCATTTCCACATTTATTTAAAAGGAAATAATATCCTTTTCTCTTAGACAAAATTATAATAGTAATTTTAAGAACAACTGTACCCATATTATCAGTCTTCAGTGTTGTACTGAAATACTGCTTCAAAACTTGATTCCTTATTTTCTTCTGACAAAGTGCACCAAAACTTCCCTTGGACAGATCTGTATTTATTCTATATAATTAATCAATTTATGCCTCTGTATATTCATCCCAATTAAAAAAATGCTAAGACTTTATATTCTCTAATATCTTCACCATAATCCACTGGGATTTATTGCTCTAAATCTCAAAGAAAATTCCTTCTTTCCAACTCTCTGTCTATAATTTCTATCCTATACTCCAAAATTTCCACTTTGTCATTATTTTATATCACCAGATACTTGTTTTACAGTTTTCCATCTTAACTTCTTTTTTCATCTCCTCTTTCATCTTTAAAAGTCAGTAAGTTAGCTGAATCACTTGATACTAAATTGACAGCTTTTGTAATAAAAAAAATGGATGAAAGCCTTTATATCATAGCCATTGAACCGAGAATATGCTGCTATGTACTCTATGCATAGTTGATCACATCTTTGTTCCTTTATGAAATTAAGTTAATGTTCTTCACTAGAAGTTAGAAGTTCTTCCAGTTCCTTCTTTTGTTCAGGGACAACAGAAAATTTAATGATTGAGATAAGTGCAGTACAGTTGGTGAAAAAAAGAATTCATGAGATATAGTATGGTATTCATTTTTGGAGGGAAATTATCTGATTCTGTTCTTATTGATCTTCTGAATTTCAAGTGTGTTTGCTTTGCTGGTTAAGGAGATCATTTTATATAAACAGAGATATATTTTATTTGCTAGTTTTTAATGGAATATTATTGCCTTAGCTATCTTGAAAGCATTACTGAAATGATAAATGTTGGATACAGTTTTAAATAAGAAATTAATGTCCATATCATACCGGGAAAAAATGTGTTTCGAGGCTTATGGAAGTCACAAGGAAGCAAGCTCAACTCAGAGGCTTTAATTCGTTAAAAATATATGCAGGCCAAAACTCATAGGTTTCAATTCAACATCCATTCTAGATAATGCTGTATCTTGCTGTTTCTCAACCTTGGCAACTTTAAGATGTATGGATTACAGCTCCTAAAATTCTCTATTCAGCATGCTAGGGAATGTTGACAAACCCTGCTCCATCTGCATTGCAAATCGCAAACCCACTACTCATCTAATCAGTGTTTATCTTTAAGACTTTATTTTTAAAGGAATTTTATTTAGATACATTTGTATGGAATGCATGAAAATGTATGCATGCCTGAACAGAAATCATTTCCATTCTTTTCTTATTCCTACGAAGGGGCACAGAAGTGCTGTGTAACTCTGCAACCCTTCCCAGAATTTTAGAGAAAATGTTTTTTAAAATTAGAGACAGTTACATTGAAGCCCTATCACCAAAAAATAAATTGGAAATTAAAACTGCTATTGTCCCAAAGGTGCTTTTTTAAGAGGCAACTGAACTTTCTGGTTTTCTTAAAGACGTTTCACTGAAAAAGCTTCTTGGATGAGAAGCGAAATGTCTTCAAAGTAAAACCAGAAAAAGCACCTTTGGGACAACCATGACTGAGAATCTCCATAGACATCTGCATTATTGTCTGGTTTGTTTGTTTTTTTAGAAATGTTGCAGTTTACTTTATATGCATATTTTATATGCAGTTTATTTTATATGCTATTAATTTTGCTGTCTTTAATTTCATTCTTTATTCCGTTATACAGTAAAAGCCAGTGCTCCTATAATAGGCAATGCTGATCAAAGTGGCATCCAACAATGGGAGGACTACAGCTTCTATTTATGTATCGCTTTAGCTAAATAAAGTATTACAAACGAATATTTCACTCCTTATTAGGATTCATTCATTGCAGGTGATTCTGTGCCACCAATCCTTTTTCCCTGACTCCTTCTGTTACTGTACAGCTGTATTACAGCTGGTTCTAATAAGTCATTACATAAGTACAGCGGTATATATGTACGATAAAATGCATTGTAACATAAAATACAGCTTCTTTCCCTCAAATTAGGAAAAAGCTAAACATAGTTCTAATCACTCTAACATCTGATCTTTCATGAAAATACAGTTCCGGTACTAGGGATCGTACTATTTCCTCATTTTTATATCTGAATATATTTTAATGGTATGGCTTTGATGATTCTGTAACTCCTGGAGATATACAGCAGGGCAGGGCCTTTTTAATAATGCAAAAATAAATGGCAGAATCCAATTAAACAAGAGAAGGAGCAGTTAATGTCTACTTGGTATACTTAATATGTAATTATATTCAGTTTCTGCTTTGATTTCCTCTACTGTTCGATAGCAAGTAATTTTTGTCCCCCTCTTAACCTTTTGGTCTCTTCCTGATTTTGCTCCTTCTTATCTTCCTTTTCTGCTTTTGCTCAGTTTTCTTCCTCTGTTGATCTCTGCTGTTCAACCATTAATCTTCTGGTGCTGTTTCTTGCCCTCATACATTTTCTGTGATGATCCTCCTGATGGGGGCCACTATCTCCTTTTAAATGATTGACTGGGCTCTGATACGCTCATTTTGAACTCCACTTTTTCTTCTTTATATTTTTCCCACATTTTATTTCACTTTATTTTGGATGTTCCTTTTTCAAAGTTAACTATTGTTTTCATTAACTCTTTTAGTCTCCCCTGACTTACCAAGTTTCCTTTGATCTTTCAAAAACACCCTCCTTTTTCTCTCTCTCTCTTTTTAGGCTATGGGCTTATAGAAAACTTTAAAAGCTTCTACTTTTTAGTATTGTTAATTTTTTATATAGGATGTAGGGCCCATTAAGTGCTTTATGACCAATAAATGGCGGTGCCAGTGGTGAAGATATGGCAAAGAATCTCAAAATGATTATTTCCTATCCATATATAAGTAGATTAAGAAATGAAAGGAGTAAATTCTCAGATTGTTAATATTTTCATTGTTTAGCTGACAAACATTACATTCTGATTCAAACATAAAGTAAAGAAAGTGATTACACTCTATTATAGGAGCATATAATACATAGGTATGTATATATGGAAGACTCTGTTTCATTTTCTAGTTATGAAATGGCACAATTCATGAGCCTCTGGTGATACTTAATTCAAACAGAAACTGTCCTTGTAAACAAAAGGCATTCCTTGTTACCTAATGATATACCAAGATAACAGAGAAGAATAGCTCAATGGGAAGAAGTTGGAAGTTTAATTAAAGGATTACAAGACCAACAAAATAATAGGCTCACAGGTTCATCATTATGCTAGAGAGATTAGAAAATTTACAGAGGTAATTTAAAACCAAATCAGGTAAATTTAATTGTACCTGGCTGATAGGAATTTTTATCCTCTTGAATGCCTTTGTCAGAAAATGAAATTCAGATTATTTCAGCAAACATAGTTTTAGACTGGAAAACTGCTACATTTCTGATATATAGCAAAGTTATAAGCAAAAATCCTTTCTTCAGTGGAGCACAGAATCATGTGACTTCACTCATCTCCCAATAAGGATCAAAACTAATCTCATGCCTCTGTTAAATTTAAAAGATCTATTTAATTCTTTTAAAAAGAAGGGTCATTTCTAGCTGTAGTTGCTAAACCTTTTCCCACCCTCAACCAGAATCTGATAAAGACCCCAAACTAGATAAGCAGTTTTCATGTCCTTAAATTGCTCCTGCACTGTATCACCATCATGACTGGGATATATTAAGAAAATACCAGCACATTCCACAAAAGGAGGAAATTCCTAACTGTACATGGATTACCACATTGTCACAGAAAGCTTTTTAAAAAAATATAAGGCAGATCTAGGCATCGCAATGCTGGATGGGAGCCGATCATACATAGCTGCCTAGATTGCCTTAGAATGACCTCAACATTAAAGAAATTAAACTTTTTAATTAAAATGGTCAAAAACTAAAGACTGCCAAATATTATGAGATGCTGATGTTCTTACTTGAAATTTTGCAAGAGAATGCCACATCTCATGTTTTGGGGCATTCCTTGACAGGTTGGGGAATTCTTTAAAATTAAAATTTAGCACCCATCCTGGAATCAGCTATTGGTGCACTCATGGAGTTCACAGATCTGACCAGTTGGGAAGTATTGAGTTAGAACACTGTTCTCTAACACACATACATAGAGTTAGAAATCTTCTCACTAACAGAGAGGAATATGCAGACTGAACTGATACAGTCCAGCATAGTTTCACCCTTAAAAAACAATGAGCAAAAAAGCTGTTCTGCCCCAAAACCAGGAAACTTACAAACAAGTAAAGGGAATAAATCTCTTTTACTGTAAAGCTACTTTTAATATGGAATGCCATGTGGTAATAACATGTATAGATGCAGGCAATTTTTGAGCCATATTTTTTTCATAAACCGACATCTCAACATTTCTCAAACTAGCACATGGACAGGGGCACAGTTTTCATAGAAGCTATTCTTTTCTATAACAATTGCAGTGTTATAAAACTGACATATAATAGAAGATACGTGCAAACACCCATTTACAGGAGGAAAAAAAGTTCACCAGATGTGCATGCTAGGGAAGATCGCATATTAGGTTGTTTCATTCATTGACATTGGACAATATGATTTTGTGAATGAACACTAATAACATTGATGAAGACCAGGCATACATTAATTTTTTCTTCCAGGCCATCATGATCCATCCTCCTTCCTTATAATAAAGATTTGGAAATACAGAAGTTTAGAGGGATTGGTTTCAAGAAAAGGAACACGCTTCTTAATGTAATTAGATCCTAGCTAGCGGCAGTTTAGTTTGAGGTTAGCATTTGTAAGTTTCATGTAGTTCAGCTGAACCTGTGTGCCTCCAATCCCATAGTGAGCTATCCACGGTCCTGATGGCCTGCTGATTGTCCTGGTTTCTTGTCAGACAATAACTGTATAGTCAGTGAGCATTCACAAGCTTCAGCCAGGAACGGGAGGAAAAGTTGCAGGTACGTCACTCATTCCCCCTTCAAAATAACTTTATACTGTTTCTGGAAGTGCCCAGTCCACAAACTATATGAGAATTGTGGAAATTGTCACTGCTATAAGGAGAAAACAGCAGCAAAGGTTCCTCTGTGAAATCTTGGACTTGTGGCATGACTCCTGGTGTAGTGACTGATTGTACGACTATACCACAGTTATATGAATATAAGCCCACGTTGCAGGAAATGATGGATATGGTAGTCATTAGTCCTTATTCCCTCTGCAAAAGTGCTTTTTTTTTTTTGCTCAATCAACTGAGCCAGACATTACTGGGATAATATAATTATCCTAGACCTAGACCAGGGGTGGGCAATTATGGCTCTTTCATGACTCATGGACTTCAACTCCCAGAATTCCTGAGCGAGTCATGAAGGAGCCATAATTGCCCACCCCTGACCTAGACCAACTGAAATGCCATGAAGTTTCCCATGTTTTGGAGACATTTTCTTCTAATTTCACCAATCCTCCATTTGCTCTACTGGCGGAACCAACTATTTGAAGCTCAAGGTCTGGTTTATTAATTTCTTGTGCAGGGCTTTTAGATGGCAGTACCAAAAGACAAAACTTTCCCCTTGTAATTTATTGTATGTAATCTAAAAGAAAGTCCCTAAAATAAGATCTACACTGATCGGATGTAATGGATTTTTTTAAAAGAAAAGCAAGAAATTAGGAAGTTGGTGCACCTTAACGCAAGCCACCAAGAAAATTATTTTCACAGCCTCCTCTAGTTGCCTCCTCCACTTAAATATGGGTAAAGGCTGACACCCTGTGGTCACAATGGACAACAGAGTTCTCAGTCTGAGGGTCAGATACATTATGGGTGGGTGTTTGTGAGGGACTCTTTTTGTTCAGGTCTAAAATCACCCAAATCACAGAGAAACATAGTTTAAGGTCTAATTTTAAAGTGGAATAACTCAGGAAGAGAAACCCTCCCAATTCCCCTTGCAGCATCTACCGGTACCTACAAGGTGTTTTGCTTTGTTGCACCTCAAATTACTTTGGCTGTGTCCAGGGATTTTTCAGGACTTTCCCTATATTTTTAAAATCGTTTAAAAATAGTTTTGTGGCTTCCAGAATTGTCACAGCAAATGGGATAGATGATTTTCAAAACCCACCAACGGTAAAGAATGACTAATTTGCAAACAAAGAGAGAGCAGAGCTAAGTAGCACTGGCTGAAATATCTGAATTGCCAATAAATTTTGTGTAAAAATGGACACAATTCTTCCTGGAAATTGGATCTCTCTTTCTACACAAAGAGGATTCAGGATCAATGTATACATTACTTCCTTCTCTTGCAATTTTAGGTATGCAATAGTGCTGGGTTTTTTTTTCTTAAATTCAAGAAATCAATTGAAGGGTTGGGCACACAAGGGAGAGACTTATCCTCTTCTCAATGGGGCATCTTTTGGTTCTTACAATTCTATCTTCCCACTGTCCCTCCCTCTTTGCACATGACTGAAAGACATAAGGGGATGGGCTCTAACCTAACCCTTCGCATCTTTTCATAATACTCTCAGAACTGAAGGAACCAATGGAGACCTTGCAATAGCCTTCTCTATTGCATCCTGAATGGGAAGGGAAAGAAGGAGAGAGAAAAGGATATTGGGAAGTGAAAAAGGGAGATAATGGGGGCGAGGCTATATCCATTCTGACTTTGGCCCCACCCGTGTTCCTTTAGCCCCCCAATTTTGACACATGATTTCCAAGATTAATCCCCAGAAAATAATGTGGTTTTTACTAGATAAAAGGTTCTTCACCTCTGACTCAGACTTCTCTTTGGAAGGTTCAAGGAACTTTGTACCATGATCGTAGGCATATCTACGCAGAAGTCAGTCCCGCTGAGTTCAATGGTCCTAGCTGAACGTTACAGAATTGCATCATTGATGTCATTCTACACCTGAATACCAGTCGGTTTAGTGCTAGTAGGATATTAGTTCTGGCTCTTTGGAGCAATTCACTGATAAGTAGGAGATTCGTATTCTGTCTGCCTGATGAACCGCTGTGCTGTTTTACAAACTGAACTTTCTCTGACCTTTTCCTTCTTGTGATTTTCTTGTTATCCACCCTGAAAGACATCAGTTTTCTAAGGTCTTAGACATATGTTTTTCAGACCTTTCTACTGGAAATGTTAGAGACACCAGGTGGAGCTTCTTAAACTGGTTCTGGGATTCACACCAAATGACCACTGTCTCCTTCATTCTTGAGATCCCAAGGAGATGAAAAGGGAGAACTGAAGGTCAAGAAGATATCTGAGTTATGGCATGGGGCTACAACAGGATGTCCAAGAGACTAGCTCTGTTGGGGGACTTCCTTGTTTATATATTTACTTATTATCCTTATTTTCTCTAGTAATTGTAAGTGGTATTCTTCTCCCTGAAAATAGCAATAGCACTTAGACTTATATACCACTTTATAGTGCTTTCCAGCCCTCTCTAAGTGGTTTACAGAGTCAGCATATTGCCCCCAACAATCTGGGTCCTCATTTTATCCACCTCGGAAGGATGGAAGGCTGAGTCAACCTTGAGCCTGGTGGGATTTGAACTGACAGACAGCCGAAGTACTGCAGTATTGCACTCTAATCATTATGCCACTGGGGCTCCTAAAAGAGTTTTATCCTCATGGCAGCCCAGTGAAATAAGTTAGATTAGATAAATAGTCCTGTCTTTTTCTGGATAGTGGCCACATTTGGTATTTTAAAAGCATGTTATGAGCACTGTGACCATCCAGGAGAGGTTTGGCATTCACAAAATGGCTTTTATGGCTGTTTGTCCAGTCCTAAAGCAAATAAATCATTTAGAGTATGGAACCTAGAGAATATAAGGCATGTTATTAGGAATACTAGTGACCAAGAGGATATGATTTAGGACTTCAGCCCTGCGATAGAAAATGGCATAAAATTACTCAAGATTGAACAGGGACTTGAACCTGGGACAATTTGTGAAACATCACACCTGCTGGTTTCCTTTAGGATAGCAACCAGTTTTTATACATCTCCCAATTTTACCTAGAGGAAGTCTCCTAACTAGACAGTTAATTTCATATTTACCACCTTATCAGTTGCTGAGAAAGAGTTATGATCACATGTCAGTAAGGAATATTTTGGTCTCTCTCTTACTGATGTTTCAGGTGCTTTCACTCACTTGCTGCCTAGGATTTTCAAATTCATAGGGATCCAGAATCCAACTTGATTCTGATGGAATTTTACAGTTAAGCTACCATTATCTGACTTGGATGTTGCTCTTCCCTAAACAAACTTGGATAGAAATGGGAAAATATGCTTTATAAGCTGTACAGAAGTATAAAAAATTCTCAGAAGTACATACCTAATTACGATGTATAGAGTATAAATGCTAACCTCTGTCAGTTGCACTTCTATGAGAGGCATCTAAAATATATTCTAATTTAGTATAATTCAATTAAAAGTGTTGACGTCAAAATCTTTAAAAGATTTAAAATTATTTTCAGTTTGGGGATATGCTTCAATCTGGAGATACGTTTCAGACAATATATAGATAATTTCTCAGTCTTTTATGGGCAGGTCAAATCTTCAGTGCTATGGATATAAATTTCTGCATAGACCTGAATAATTGTCAGACATTAATTATCATGTCATTTCATTTTCTATGAAGTGACGCCTTAGGCCCCCTCAATAGTTGGAATATACTCTGCATGTAACAACATATCAACATATTAGACTTTTAGCATTCCTATATTTAAAAAAAAATGGTTTTCAACTTCATTATGGATGGATAACTCAGAGAGCCTCCAGGCATATGTAGGTACAATGGCATTTAAAAAAAATACTTTAGCCTTCTTGAACAAACACAGTTAAAAAAACCTATAAAACCAAACTGTTTCTATCTCAAAAGGATTTTGTTCCTGATCCCCTCTTATTATTGGGGGGTTGCAGGATTATTTCTTAACTCTACCATTTGGTAATTTAGAGATATAATCCAGCATGGCAACATAAATTAGGAATGTTTGAATACTGACCCATTATCTCCGGCAAGACACAGTAGAGAACAATATTCATGATGATTTACCAATCACATCAAATATTCAGATGAACCCATGAGATAGACCTCTCAGACTCAGAGATTCAAGTGGCCACAAATTTATATAGCTTTGTTTGAAACAGATCTATATACTTATTAAAACTCGGGTCTCAATGTTTGCAATGTTCTGTGGAGCAAAAGAGTGCATTGAAGGGCAATAACTGAATCAATTTTTTTGAAATTTTGCAGTCATGGCCATTTCCAATGTGCTGTCACCATGCTGTCACTATCACTCATGGTCACACAATTGTCATTTCCAATGTTCCCTCCCAGCTTCTTACAAGGAAAGCTATTGGGGAAGCTGGCAGGAAATTGGAAGTTCCTTCCCACTGTTCTATGGCTCACCCATGTTCATTCTGTTTCTCTGTTGGAATAAGAAAATATCTCTGAAACGATGACCCAATGGGTCATAGGTTGTCCAGTTGCAACTAAAAGCAAGACCTGCTTGGTGAAATTTTCATTCCAAAGAATTTAATTTGTTGCCATTATTTCTGGTCCTTTTAGTGCAACAAGAGGGGAGTTGGTTCCTCAGTCCTCAGATGTTTTGAATTGTGATTTTCCTTATTTTGTTGTTGTTACGTTTGAACTATTTGACTTAATTACATTTGCACAGCTTTGTGAGCTACTTTGAGACTGCCTGTATTGAAAAATTGGCTGTTAAAAAAAGCAAATAAATAACTCAATGCTGAAGAATATCCAGGGTGAATTATTTGTTTAGTATTGTTGTTGTATGAATAAGCAGTTCATTCTGTGATAGAATAATTAGATCAGAAATTGGTCTTCTGTGTTAGAGTGGGTAAAGATTATATTTAATTGTGATCTGTGTGACAAAATAATACTGCATTTCTGCTATTAATTTTGCTTGTTATTTTTTAAATCAAGCTGTCTGCTTAATTTCTAGGATGAACATAGACAATCTCAATTCTGCTTAACCCCACACTCCGAAATGCATTTCAACTCTGATTTATATTACAATTTAAGACTGCTACAAGTCTAGAAGTGCCCAATATAGCAGGAAACCTGTCACATACCATGAATTTTATTTAGGATGATGTCGAGTAGCACATACTTGACTCTAAAGCTTCTAAGAAATCTACTAACCAACTGGGGGGAAAACACCTGGGCAAAATGAAATAGTGTCTCGTAGGTAATTGTGTTAGTTAATAATGTGATCAGCCTGCAGCTAGGAATTTGCTATTAAATAAATAGATATGCATGCACATATAATCATAAGTAAGACCTAGACTTAGTAATGCTAAACAAACAAATACACACACACACACACACACACTCTTTCTTGGCTTATACATTTTCAAACAGTTTGTGATGTTGGAAGATGGCTCTATACCAGTATTTCTCAACTTAGCAACTTTAAGTCGTATCGACTTCAACTCCCAGAATTCCACAGCCAGTTTGCTGGTTAGGCAATTCTGGGAGTTGAAGTCCACGCAACCTAAATTAGCTAAGGCTGAGTAGCACTGCTCTGCACACAAAATATTAAGATACTTTCTTTTAAAATCTGGGGGACTCTGCAGCAGGCAATGCAAGTCAAAACAAGAATAACACAAAATACTCAAACAAATGGGTAATCAGATATATTACCTTGGAACAATCATGTAAAGTGGATTGGGCTAAAAGAGAAAGTTTCTGATCAAAACTCACACAGACTTTCATGGCTAAGGCTGAATTTGAACCCACAGTCTCCTGTTTTCTATCTTAGTGCCTTAATCACTAGACCACTGGCCAAACTTTCTTTCTTTCT
>JAEANM010019572.1:0-12326 GCA_017656035.1 Myanophis thanlyinensis | reverse complement strand
GAAGTCTTCAGAAGGCTTGCTGAGCAGGGTTGTAGTTTAAAGTGGATGGCAGATGAGGCCGTTCTTCTAGTTTATCATATTCCAGATGGAACTCCTACAAACCCAAACAATGGTAATTATTCTACTATCAGCCAACAGGTCATTAGAATTAATTATTCGTATTAGTGTACATTTAACCCAAAGAAAGCACTGTTTCTTTCAAATAAATAAAATAAACTTTCCCTTAGGACAGACTTTTAGAAACTAAATTTAATATTTAAAAAGTCACCATTTCCCAAAGTTTGAAATATGTCTTATGTTAATTTATACCAACTACATGAGATCTAAGTGCTGTTAGATTAAGTTTTTAAAAATGAATAATTCAAAATAAAAAGAGATTCATGTTAGTATTGTGAAAATAGAATTATGTGAGAATACATTTGCTTCCTGTCAGATTTTCTGAATTTCTGCATACTTTTTGCCAATGAATGTTATCAGAACTTAATGTGGGTCCCATAAAAACATAAACATTTGGAGTTTATTTCAAAATAAGATAATTCAACATGATATGTGCCTGCATGAAAAGTAATCACACCCTTATATTAACTAATTTGTTACACCATTTTAGCTGTAAGCCAATTGCTTCCTGAAATTGGTGATCAGTCTTTCACATCACTATGTCTTATTGCTCTGTTTTTATTTATTTTTTAATAAAGAAATATTTTAAATCAGTGACATGGGAGTTTTCTAGCATGAACTCCTGTTTCAGATTGTGTCACTGCATTTCAATGAGGCTAAGGTCTGGATTTTGACTTCACCATTCCAAACCACTGAATTTATTCTCTTATTCTATTCCATAGTAGCCTTGCTTATTCATTAGGGATCACTGTCTTCTTACATGACCCACCTCATCTTCAGCTAGTAGACAGAATTCTCTGCGGAATTCTCCAATACTGAACAAATTTTAAGCTGTCTGTAATTATGATAAATTCTTTGACTTCTGAGGCAGTAAAACATATTCAAACCGTGACAGGTCCACTTCAATGCCTGAGAACTGTGATATTTTTATTATAGAATACAATATTTCATTTCTGTAAACTGTAATTGAATTGACTGAACCAGGGAGGCAATTATTTTTCATATCTGCAATACATATTGTATTGTTTTATTTATGAAATAACTAAAGTCAACAGCAGACATTCTTTACTTATCAATATATCCCCTGTAAAGCTTGGATAATATTTAGCAGCAAAGGTATGCAACCATTTATAAAATCCAAGATGGATGAATATTTTCTCACAGAATTTTATTTATAGGTCCAATCATTTTAAAAGTACCTGAAAAGAAAACAATCTTTGTTTTAATAGGAATATTAATTGCTAGAAATTAGACAGAAGATGGTATAAACTTTTCTCTTTTCATTTCAGTATCAGGGATGAATCTCAATAGTAGATAATATGTGTAGTTTAGGGTTCCTGAAGGCTGATTGGTTCTGGTAAGAGATTTATTTTTTAAAAAATCTCAGGTTCAAGAAAACAAATGCCTCCCTATCTTCAGTGACCCTTGTGATAGATCAGTCAACAAGTAGTGAATGAATATATACTGCAACTAACTATTTGCAGTATTGTTTTTACACATTCATTATGCAAAGAACAAAATTAATCTCCATCTTTACAGCACTAAAAGTACTGTAAAACATTTATCTTAAGTAATGCTTGAAGAAGCAAATAAAGATACAAGTTATAGTTTAATATTTCCCTATTAAGAGGCATATCTTTGAATGGTAATTAAATAAAATGCTTTTCACTATTAAGTTGTTTCAAGAATATTACTAGTTTTCTCCCATTGGCAATATTATATTTCTATTACTTACACACAATAAGGACAATTTATTCATTTTATTAACACAACTTATATCCCTTTCTATTTCCAGAAACTGAATGGCATACGGTAGTTAAGTAATAGGATTAGAAACAGAAATAAATTAATACAATCACAATAATTCAATCTAATGGACCATTATTTGGGCATAGTGTGATCTTATTAATTTCCAAATTGTTTTCAAACAGCCATATTTTTACAATTCTCCAAAAATGTAGTAAGGAACCAGTGGGCCAGTAGTCCTCAGAAGAGAGAAGGCCTTCATCAAGAAGGCTCAAATCCAAACTCCCTGAAGATGGCATTCCCTTTCTCCCAGATATTGCCAGAATAGTAAATTCAATTCAGAGATATCCTAGGCCCTAAGCAATATTTGTGACAATTCAGCATATTAACTTTCATCTAGAAAGTAACTGATAGTAACACAGCTCCTGCAATACTGCTGTGGCATGGACACTCATAATCACCTAGTCCAAATAGTTTTCAAGGTAGCTCCCTCTACAGTAAATAGCAATAATCCAGCTGGTGACAAAGTGGCAAGAACATGCACGGCTACAAGGACTACCAACCAAGGAGAGACCACAATTAATACACAAGATGAAATTGTGCAATGTTTCTCCTGGCCATAAAGTCCACCTGCTGTTCAGCTAGAACTATGACTCCAAAAGGATTTCAACTTGCAAGCCAGTTCTATCAAAGGCAATCCAGAATAAAAAAATGGACTATTTCTATATTCAGTCAGATTCAGTTATAATCATTCTCTCTTTCTACGTCTTAGCCTATTTAGTCTTAGCCTATTTTTCCCCTAAAAATCCTGAAACACTGGATCAGAGCCTTCAGTCATACATCTCTTGTCTGGCTGAGGTGGATACATAATGGCATATTATCAATATGCTGTTTATATCTCACTCTGTGCCTGCAGATGAGCTCTTCCAGTAGTTTTACGTATATGTTACACTGCAGAAAAGCAAGGACCAAATAGTAAATAAAAAATGGCTGAAACGTAACCTCTCTTCATTCATCATCACTAACTGGAACTGGCCACTTAAGGAAGGAGAATACTCAATGAAGGGAATGATAAATGATACCAAAAGCTGCTGAAAGGCCCATCAAGACAAGTGAAATCCCTCTATCCTGATCCCATCAAAGGCCATCAATGAGAGTAAACAATATGGTTTCAATCTCACATAGAAGTCTGGCTTGAATCCTGACTGAAAACAGTTGATTTGATATAGCCAGGCTCTTTGTAACTATGGTTCAACTACTTCTATAATAAATGTCCCTAAAAAGAGAATGGTGTCTGAGAATGGCCAATTGCTAGTTTGAGTTATGGTTTCTTGAGATGTAATTCATCATCCTCTTTTCAAGTGGGAGACATCACTTCCTCACTCAAGGATGCATTTATTTATCCAGCATTTTCTCATCTCCCTACACTTTCACCAAATAATTTCAGCAAGAAACTAATATATGGGCAGAAGCTAATAGTGCAGAGAATCCTGTTTACTTCTTCAGGATTCACAGGTGCAAATCAATCCCTGATAACTTCACAACACAAAGCTTATATTACCTCAGCTGAATCTGCTCATCCAGTATCTGTTTAATTAAAAAAAAAAACAAAGCAAATTGAAAACAAAAAAAATAAACTTTATTTAGTAGGGAGTCAGGACATGTTTCTAACCCAGAGAAATAAAAGATCAGTTACAATTGAAATAAAAACACAATGCATGGAAACTGACCCAAGGCAATTGACATTAAATAAAATTAAAAAAATTTCTTCCAACATATATACACATTCATTCACTTGGTACAATTTTTTAGAACTGTAGCCTCAGATGTCATTGCATTTTAAACTAGTACTAGTCAGCATGTCTCAGTAAATAGAGATGCCTGCTGAATAGCAGTAATTTTTTGCAATTATCTGTAATGTGTTTTCTAAACTCCAAGCATGTTTACTAATCCAAAAGATTCCATACTCCCAAATAAGAATCTTGAATGAAAAAACCCTATAGTAATAAAGAACATGCATTTTAAAGATCTGTCTAAAAAAATACCTTTGCTACTTTTCTCCAGTTAAGACAGTCAAAGAAATAGTATGTTCCTCTCTCGTATGTATTGGTTTTCATTGTTGGCTCCATGCCTGGTGCTCTGGTAATCCATACTCTCTCTTCTTTGTGGTATCTCCAGTCTCGGTTAAATCTTTCATCATCCAATCAGGAAAAAAAAGATTCTATTAGCTGGACTGAATTAAATTTCTTAAAAAGTAAAATTAGAATTAACAAAATACCTTTACCTATACAACTATATTAAATATGGTCTATGTGCAACATACAAAAATATAATTTTCCTTGCAGCACTTAACCTAAATGGTTAATACCTAAAGGTTAATTGAAGGAAATATTTAAGTATTTACAGTGGAGCTGCTTGCCTCATAGTATTTCAGACTTTTATAGAAAAAAGAAATACTTATCAAAACTGACCATTTATAAACCGAGGAGTCTGCTGAATAGTAGTCATTTTTGTGAGTATCTCATATCTTTTCTAAACTCCAGGCATGTTTACTAATCTAAAAGATTCCATACACCTGACGTAAGAGTTCTGTACCATGTAAAGCATGACAGAAGAAAGTCTACCAAAAAAATTTTCTAAAAAATTGAAATAGTTTTTGCTTCAACTTCCCCTTCACATGGCATACTACAGTAATTTGTTTTTAAAAGAAAAGCTATTTATAATTTTAAAATCCATTTGAATATCTTCTATGACAAAATTCACTAAAACATGACATACAGCTCTACTGCTGCTAATAGTTGTAATACATCTCCTCCATTCATATAATAGAGATAAAAGAGCAGATCTTCCCCATAGCGACCAAGCTTTATTGCAGCCAACTGAAAAGGAAAAAAAAGGTTTTCAAAATCCAATTTAAGTTTTATTTATATTACTGAGAGATTATTAAAAATAAAGATTTAGAAATGAATTAATTCTTTGATGTTACACATATACATCCATGTAGTTGATAAGAGACAGACAGGCTGCCAGAATTTTAACTGGCTTCCCTAAATTTCCCCAAATATTTATTCTTCTATCTATGTTTAATAAGAATGGTAAACAAACCAGGGAATCTCTGCCCATTAGCCTTAAACCAGAAATACTATTTCTCAATAATCCAGAATCATGACTACCCACGTAACTTAAAATTCTTGTTAGCTAGGAGAGATTGAAACCAAATCTCTTAGTACTGATACAATGACAGAAACCAGTGGTAAAGACTTCCCAGTCTGTTTAGATATTCTTCTATCAGGCATAACTACTGTATTTTTCAGACTATAAGACGCACCTGACTATAAGACGCACCTAGATTTAGAAGAAGAAAACAAGAAAAAAGAAGTTTTTGGCCTCCGCACGCCCCGTTTCCGACCTTTTCCAGTCCATATTTGGTCCTTTTCCCGGCCTGTTTCCGGCCCTTTTTCTGCCCATTTTGGCCTTTCTCTGTCCGATTTTCAGACCAAAAAATGGCCCGAAAATGGGGTTTGCGGAGGAAAAAAAAAAATCAGCCTGTGGATGGGCAGGGCTTCAACTCTGTAAGACACACAGACATTTTCGCCCACTTTTGAGAGACAAAAAAGTACATATTATAGTCCAAAAAATATGGTAAGTAGAGATGTCTAGCAGCATCCATACTCGTATTATATCTGAACAAGATTTAAGAAAACATGGATTATGAACCACTATCCAAGTATATATTTTTCTTTAATACAATAATGTAGTCATTAGAGAGAGAAGTATCCTACCACAATTTACCTATTTAGGAGAACTGAGTGAAGAATTAGAAAACATTTACTTTACAACTTGCTTTCTATCATATCATAATTTTGTATTCTGCCTGTACATAATTAGAATTCTGGCTTTTGATAAAATAAATCTTCTGCAAATATAATTGTTTTGAGTACTCTATTATAATTGTTTTGAGTACTCTATCAGACTGCTCTTTTTTACATACATGCACATTCCAAAAACACAGTAACACTTTCTCAGTAGAAACAGAAAAACTGTATAATATATAGATTATACCGTTAAAGTAGAATGTATGTTAAAAAAAATGTCTATTTCTTCTCCCAAAATATAAACTAAGAGCAAATGAAGTGATTTTATTTAATAAAACTTTTTTAAAATGTAAAATTATTTATTAAGATACTTTATATTTTAAAGAAAATTATCTAAAATATGCCATAATAGGGAATAATAATATGCCATAAACATTTTACATATATTCATCCAAAAAATAGTTTATTAAATTAATATTACTCCAGAATGACACTTTATTCAAACCATCTGATATTAATACCACTATATATACAGATTGTCAAAAATGTAACAACTTAAGGGACCATAAAGTATACTCACCTTATCCCTAATGTGAATATTTGTTAAGTATTCAGAAGGAACATGGAAGTCTGGATAAGGGAATGAGATGTGATTTAATTCTTAACCCATGATACTGATTTTCAAGAATATTAAGAGTATATTAAGTTACAAAAAATATTAATTGATCAACCTTACCTATGTCTTGAGGTCGACAGGGTGAAGAAGCCCAAGGTGATGCAAATTTGGGGTAAAGATTTCTGTGTAGAAAAAAAGATACTTAATTGCTAAATATTATTCCTTCTCAAAATGTTGTTACTTTGAATACAAAAACAGAGGCTGGTTTGCATACTACCTAGATTAAATAGATTATCTGGATCGATATTAATACCAAGAATTAGATAATACAATAAACACAAAATACTGATTAGAAATAGTGAGAAAATATTTAATATTTAATAATATCCAATACTAGAAGAAATCTGTGACGAATTTTAAAAAATATATCATTAAATTAGAACATAATGCTCAGTATACAAAGATATGCCAACATGATTTAAGTATTTTCAATAATTACTATATACTGTAATCCTCTCATCAACTTTACCAATACTTTATTGATAATAACAAGTACCTTTGTTAGATCCAAAGTACGATGAAGCAATTAAATATAATTCTACATTGTGGTATAATGTTGTCATTTAAGAAATTATGTCATGTCAATATAACATAATACCAACTTTTGGCAATCATAATCATCATAAATAATGCAACTCATAATTTATTTTGAATTAATAATGTACTTCTGACATTTGACTCTTATATCGTTGAAAGAATTGAGATGTTATAGACCATGGGCATCAAACACACTGTGTCACGTTGCTGTCATATGACATTTCACAACGGTTTCCCCATTTGTGGAACAGGGATGGGTGTGGCCTGCGCATGATGCATCCGGCACATGGGCCACCAGATTGACACCCATTACAGATAATCCCTTCCTAGAATTAGTGTGTTTAGTTGATGTTTCCCCATGTTATTGTTTTGTCAGTCATTAATTTTTTTCCACTGTTGCAGCAATCAATTATATATATATAACTATCAACAAAACATCATTTTTCTTTTTTCATATTATTTTTTGATACGTGAATAGATGAATAGATACTACTTTGATGGGAACCCATGTGGGGATTAAAGAACCTCCATTTGGTCATCCCCTGGGCAATGATGACATCAATGGCGAATACCTCGTGACCTGGAAGCACCTTGATAGCTGCTTCCAAGTCCCATTGGCTGTCGGAACATCTACTCTCTATGATGCAGTGGACTCCCAGCTTTTTATAAAATCACCTATGCTAAAGAAATTACTGAGTAGAAAGTTGAACTAGATGATTTCTAAGTTCCCTACCAAACCTTTTGATTAACATTTTGGGGAATTGGTAACTTGTGACCAGGAATTACATGGCTGGAAAATAACAGAAAATGTACTAAAGATGCAAAATAATATTACTGTGGTTGAATTCTCACCTTTCCCTAATCTGTCAATTTACTGGAATTTTGAGAAATGAAAAGCCTTTTTTAAAACTTCTCTGGGCTCCAACCTGCAGAAAACTTGCACTATTGTTCAGTTAACCATTGCATATCAATTACACAAAGTTGGAGATTTCAGAAAGTACATGTGACTTGTGAAACATAAACTGTCCCTATTATATGTAAATTAGATTGCATAAGCACTCTTCTCTCAATGATAAACTAAGCATTTAATCATGGTGCAGCAGTATTGTAGGCTAATTCTGCTGACTGCCAGCAGTTCAGTAATGTGATTCTCACCAGCTCAAGGTTGACTCAACCTTCCATCCTTCTGAGGTTGGTAAAATGAGGACCCAGATTGTTGGGGGCAATATGCTGACTCTATAAACCTCTTACAGAGGGCTATAAAGCACTATGAAGTGGTATATAAGTCTAATTGCTGTTGCTATTTGTATAGGAATATGATATAAGACTTATTACTTTTCCATTCCAGAACAGCTTATTTAACTATATTAACTTCTTTTATCCCATATACCAATATGGTTAGGCAATTCATACTGTTATCTGATAAGTAATATTAAATTTAGTGTAAACAAATTAAAAAAAAAGAAATATTAAAACTAAACATGAAAGATGTGAAGATTTATAAAGTTTTTCTGCAATGCAAATAATAAGCATAGAATATGCTATCAACAGTTGCAGAGATATATCACAAATTTGTGGTTTTTCTGATGTGTTAAATTATTTTTTATGAATATTATCTCTAATTTATTAAAATCTTATTGAATTACATATTAATATCCTGAAGTTAATTGCATGAATGCATATTTTACAATGATTACATTTTTAGTTTACCTTAGTAAATATTTTGGAAGTGTGGTTATTTAGAAGTAAGTGACTATAGCTAGTAATTTACATTAATTTGAAAACACTTACTCGGGAGAATTGAGATTGAGACCTAAAGTTGTCAAGTCACTTCCTAATGCAAGATGTACCATGCCAGGGTCTGTCTCTGCTGCCCTGATGAATGTTAACAAACCAATCATTCCAAACTGATCTGTCACCATCCCTTGTGGAATGTTGGTAACCCGACCTAGAAAAACATAAATCAGAGTATTATCTAATAATAGAGAACCAGTGTCATTTGAACCATTAGTAAAAAACAGCATATTTAGCAAACATACCATCAGGTAACACCTGAATCCCCTTTTTCTGCTGGTTATTGTTTTGCGTTGTTGAACTTTTATCTCCAGGAAATTTTGGACCATCTGCACTAGAAGATGTTTTGCCTGATGTATTCAAATTCTATTAAGAAATATAAAAATTGTAAAAAAAAATATGATCAGCTAATTTAGTTACAGTATTTTTTACTGCATAAGATGCTCCTGACATAAGACTCACCTAGGTTTAAAGGAGGAAAATAAGAAAAACAATCTAGCTAGCTTCCTTGCAGCAAACAGCCTGGTCAGCTTCAGCACATTATCGCAGTCCCAGCATGAAGCTCATCAGGGCTCCACTCCACTGCACCCACCACTGGTCAGCTGAGCAACAGCTAGATCCCGGCCTCCTGTAGCCCCACTGATTGGCCAGAGACTGATCCAACTGCCGACCAGCCACTTGGGGGTGAAGGCTCCAGCATTCCCTGATGGAGGCAGCAGATTGAGAGGAGGCAGCAATGGCAACAGCTAGAAATGCCACCATTGCTGCCTCGTCCACGTCTGCTGCCTCTGCTGGGGAACGCTGGAGTCTTTGCCACTGAGCAGCTGATCAGCAGTTGGATCGGTCTCCCAGAATACCACTGATTAACTGTTCCAGGCGGCAGGGATTGCTGCCACCATTCACCATTTCTACCTGTCTCCGCCAACTGCCTGCCCTCAGGTATGGCAAATTTGCAGCCCAGTCTGTGACGCAATATTTGCTCCATAAGATGCACAGACATTTCAACCCACTTTTGGGTGGTGGGAGGGCCGGGGGGGGGGGAGCGCGTCTTATGGAGTGAAAATACAAAACAGCACCATCCAGGAGTTTTTCTCATCTCTTATATTTGTATATTTATACAGACTTATGAACTGAGATCATCCATGTATCAATATATTGTTAGTAACAACTAGCTTGTCTATTGTATACAATTCAAAGGTGACAATAAAAAAATATTGTGTGGGATCACTAATGGTTTTAGTGACAATAAATTACACTTCAGTACTCCTAATATTAAAGTTCTGTTCAGGGAAATGGTGTTCAATCATTTGACATATAGATTTTTAATCTAGGTTCTGTGCAAAGTCATGTGTATTTTACTAGAAAAGGTAGACATGCCAAAAAGAGACTATGATTCTTCTCCTTGTTCTTTTGGCTGTTCCCGTTAGGGGTCGCCACAGCGAATAATCAGATTCCACCTAACTCTATCATCGGCATCCTCTACTCTCACGCCAATTAACTTCATGTCCTCTTCTAGCACATCCATATACCTTCTCTTTGGCCTTCCTATTGACCTCTTGCCTGGCAGCTCCATCTCCAACATCCTTCTACCAATATGGCCACTATCCCTCCTCTGCACATGTCCAAACCATCTCAATCTGGCCTCTCTAACCTTATCCCCAAAACAGCCAACCTGAGCTCTCCCTCTGATGTGCTCATTCCTAATCCTGTCCATCCTGGTCACTCCTAAAGAGAACCTCCAGAGGCAGAGTCCTGGCACAAGAAGGAAAATAAATGCTCCCTGGGTTTTAGGCAGTTGCCTAATAAACCTCCTCAGACTGTTTTTATTTTTTAACGAGAGTCAAGACAGGCAGGGAAAATGAGAAAGGCTGAGGTTTAAAAACTTCATTCGCCAGCCGCTCGTCTCTGTTTTCGACCTCCGCTGCAATGCCTGACGCAAATGGAGGGAGTGGCCAAACCGTTCTCCTCGCAGTGAGAATTGCGCTACAGCTGCTGCCTCTGATGATCTCTGGCTGTGTGACAGAGCAAAGCAGATTCAATTCAATCCATTATTGTCAATGCACAACATGTGTGCAGCGAGATTGTAAGTGTGCTACGGGAAGGGAAAATCCCTGAGCCCGATAATCAACTGTGAAGCATGGACCACCACCCCTCACAGGGAGAAAATACATGGTCCTAGTGGCCTCTCTGACCAAATAAATCTCCTGTCTGACCTGAAAGAATCCAAGTGAAATCCAATGAGAATCCAAGTGAAATAATGGTAATGCCAAGAGCTAAAAATCATGACAGTCTTCGATTAGACTGAGTCAGAAACTGGGACGGCATCAGCAAGGACAGCAAATGTCACTGGATGACTCAGTCATGTGATCAGCAGAAGGCAAAACCCATTCACTTGGATTCTCTGCTTCAGCCACAATGGAGAACCTCAACATCTTCTTCATCTCTGCTACCTCCATCTCTGCCTCTTGTCTTTTCCTCACTGCTACAGTTTCTAACCCATACAGCATAGCTGGTCTCACTACTGTCTTGTACACCTTTCCTTTTATTCTTGCTGACACTCTTCTGTCACACAACACTCCTGTCACCTTTCTCCACTTGCCTGCATTTGCCTCTTCACCTCTTTTCCACATTCCCCATCACACTGACTGTTGACCCCAAATACTTAAACTCCTGTACTTTCTTGACCTCAGCCCCCTGTAACCTCACTGTTCCACTTCCTTCCCTCTTGTTCACACACATGTATTCTGTCTTACTATGACTGACTTTCATTCCTCTTCCTTCCAGAGCAGACCTCCACCTTTCCAGGTGTTTCTCCAGCCTGCTCTCTGTTCTTACTACAGATCACAATGTCATCTGCAAAGCTAGCCACAGGGGTTGCAAGCCAGTGATTTTGGTGCTGGTCCCAAGCCAGGATAAATAGAGAGGGTTACATCAGGAAGGGCATTCGGCGTAAAAACATGCCAAATTTAAACAATCAGAGACTATGATTAACCCCTTTAAATTCTTAACTATGATTGAGGTCTCCAAAGACCTTACATTTACATGGCTTATATGTACTGTATTAGAACTTAAAATTGAGAAATATTAATATAATTTATGTATTTGACTTTGCAGATATATAAGGATCTTGGGGACCCACACAAGTCCCCAGTCCACACTATGAGAATTGCTATCCTAAAACATTTCTCTGAATGCTTCCCTTTAACCAGAAATGAAGCAAATGTAAATTGGACAAATTTCCATAACAAATACAGCGCTGCATTTGAAGACTGTTATCCCCAACTTTGCTAATTATTTCTGTTATTTGATACAGTTAGGCAAGAAGGACTAATTTGCTTTATTAATTAGTTAATTAATTAATTAATTAATTTCCATAATTATTTTTACAAATAACTCAAGGTGGCAAACAAGTTCAACACACCTTCCTCCTCCCATTTTCTGCACAATAATCATCTGAGATGGGTTGGACTGAGACAGAGTCAGTGGCCCAAAGTCACCCAGCCAGCTTTTACGGCTAACAATTTCAACCATGATTTAACTTTATTCTTAATGATAAATACATAAATGCATGTGCATATACATGTGTGAATTGTTTTCTTTTTAAATTACGGCAAACTTACAGGTTTACTGTCATCATTACT
>JAEANM010019571.1:0-12326 GCA_017656035.1 Myanophis thanlyinensis | reverse complement strand
AATTGTATCAGACCCTTCAGCGAAATCAGCTTCCCAGATTCTCTCTCTCTTTTTTTTTCTACCGCGGAGAGAAAAAAAAAAGTTTTCTTCTGGGACTTTTCTTCTGCTAGTAACTAGTTCGGCAGGCCAGATTAAAAAGACCAATGGGCCGGATGTGGCCCACGGGCCATAGTTTGCCCATGTCTGGCCTAGAATAAGAGTACTTTTCTGGTAATGAAGAGGTTATGAGTTTAGTTTTGATTGATATTAATTTGATTGTATTTTGTATCTTCTAGCCTCAATAAGAAAGAAAAGATGCAATTATAACTTAAGTTCAATGTTTATAGAATTAAATAACATAGCATGCAGTTTTAGAATTACGTTTAATAAGTCTTGCAAATTCAGATCCCTTTGCTATGAGAAAAATGAAATTATTTTCAACACATTATCCTAGAATAACTAACACTTATCCTGAATTATGTGATACCAACCAAATAAAATTATGGAATAATAAATTGCATTTCAAGATTTTTATCTGTAGCAGACCAACAAAATGGAACATATAACAAATAAAATTAGAAACCCAAGATACTCTACCACAACTTAAAAAACTATATATCACTATATAGAATTTATATATGAATTCTTTATATATAGTGGAAAAACACACATTAGGAAGATGTATTAAAAATGTTAAATCATCAGCAACATAATTCCATTTCTAGAAAATATGTAGCTTTATAACAACAGTGGACTGTTTAATTGATTATCTAAAGAAAAAGTAATTCATTGAAGATTTTCACTCTTTCCACATCGTCAGGTATTATAACCATAATTTGTTTTTCTATTCTGCCTTTGAAATTGAGACATTTCTTTTTGGGGCTCAGATTGGAAGTAAGGATAGTGCAATGAGACCGTGCAAAAGAAAAAGGATGATTGGCTCAGCATATAATTGAAGCATCAGGATTTCTCAAAAAGTGGTACTGATCATGTTACAAACAGATCTGTTAAAGCCTTGTTCTCAGCAGCCTGATCCTGCCCTTCAGAAATATTAACTTGATTTGTTTGTTTATAAAAAAAGACAATTAATTGCAGTTAATTCTATTAACTAATTAGACTTTTTGATTGGGTGACAGTTTACATAACAGAACTAAGTTGAAGAATGGAATATAAACTTTTCCATCTAAAAATACATGGCAACAGTCACCCATGTCCTTATCCCCTCTAGGCTGGATTATTAAAATGCATTTTGCATGGAGCTTCTTCAGAAGATTACCAGAAGTTGCAATTGGCACAAAATGACCCCTTTCCTTCACTGATATGTAAGAAGTGTAATCTTGTAATACCATGTTATTTCTCAGAAGGCTTCTGAGTTCAATGTGCTGGTCATCAGTTATAAAGTCCCACAGGAAGAGGTGAAATTCAGCAGGTTCTAGCAGGTTCACTAGAACTGGTAGTAAATTTTCTAACAGTTCAGAGAACTGGTTGTTAGAAGAAATCTCCTTCTGTTTTTCCCACTTTACAGGGTTAATCCTGTAAGGAAGGCAGGAAAAAAACATTCTGGTGTTATTTCTAGCCTAATCTTTATTGCCCCGCTTACATAAACTACCCACCCAGTCACATGACACCCCCCCAGCCATGCCCACCAAGCCGCACCCACAGAACAGGTAGTAAAAAAATTGAATTCCACCACTGCCTGCAGGTGTTACACCTAGATACTTTCACGACTGCTGCTTCAAATGCAATTTGATCTGTCCAATATTACTGTATGCCCAACTTGGGGGGTGCAAAGACACTGCCTTCTATATGAAATGGGAGGGGGGTAGTCTAATAAATATTTTTACCTGAATGTAGTCTTTTCCTGTTGATTAATTTTTTTCTCCTGGGATTCCTAATAGTTCTTTCAAAGGAAGTTCAGTTAAAGCCAGTGGTGGGATTCAAATAATTTAACAACCGTTCTCTGCCCTAATGACCAGCTGGGTAGGCATGGCTGGGTGGTAATGTGACTGGTTGGGCATGGCCAACTTGACATCACGCCCAGGAGATAACACAGAAATGACATCTTCACTTTATTTAACAGTGAGGTATCTTGCTGATCCTTTTTTATATCTCTGATACATATTGTTATAATTGTCTGAAATTATGATGGCTGTCCATATCACTCTGTTAAATAAACTGAAGGTGTCATTTCTGTGTCATTTGTCCCACAAGATAATCAAGATTACCCTAATGAGTAAGGAATTTGCATTAACTCTGTAACAGCTGAATGGAAAGGGGAAGGGAAATTGGAAGAAGGGGAAGGGAAAACAGGAAGGGGAAGGCAAAGGGTAAAGGAATAGTAAGGGAAAGGGAAGCAAAGAGTAAAATGGAAACAAGCAGGAAGGGGAAGAGAAAAGGAAGCAGAAGGGGAATCAGAAGAAGAGAACAAGGAAGAGGAAGTGGAAAGGGAAAAGGGAAGGGGAAGGGGAACTGAAATAAATCCCTTCGCCTTTCCTTCCCTTTTGATTATTTTGTAACTACAAATAAATGAACAAGAATCAGCTTGATCCACTCAGAACCTCAGAGAGCCAAACCATCATAACACTGCCCTCTTCACAAGGGAATCCCATCCAATAATGTTGTCTTTATTTCTGGGAATGTATTGGTCTCTCTCCAATTAATAATATAATATAATAATGTATAATGTATAATATAGCAGGAAGGGGCCATCTGCAGATTCTCAGACAAACCCTTCTGGCCCTTTAGCTCTGCCCGACTGCTTGGAGTCAGAGGGCACTTCACAAGACCCCAGGTGTTTAGTTCATGCAGAGGCTGAAGTTTTGGCTAGTCCACCCCCGGCAAGTGGGCTTCTGATCCATGCTCCAGTCTCCCACCTTCTGCCTTGCCCTGCTCCCATCCTCCCTCCCTCAGGACTGGTCGAGAGCCTTGCCAGACTGCAGCAGGCAGAATTAGGAGTGCCTGTACAGGCTTCCTCCCAGCCCAGCTGCTGGGAGGGGAGAAGATGAAAGGTGGAGGCAGTTTTATGCCTCTTTCCTCCTGGGCCACGTCAGGGCTCCATTTCCAGAGCCTGCGGTCACTTCCGCCAAGAAGAACAGCAGCAGGTGGTTGGCCTCCAGCTTCAGTCAATGTGAGACCTGTAGGTAGCTGGAGGGGGAGCCTCCCTTGGCTTCTTCCTGCAGAACTCTGCAAGCCAGGATGAGAAGGGGGGGAGTTTTCTCCGGCGCTGCAGATCGGCCATTGCCGAACTTCACGAATCCTCACAAATTTCTCCCCCAGGTTGTGCTGTGTCGGGCTAGGGCAAAACCACACCCAGCTCCACACTTGACTGTCAGCAAATTAGGGAGGTGAGGGGCAACAGTGGCGAGGTGAGAAGTGGCTAGGATAGTCAACTGGTTGCCGAACTACACAAAAAATTAGCTACCGGTTCTACAGAATCGGTTCAAACTGGCTGAATCTCACCACTCGTTAAAGCAGTTCTGACATCTGGCTAGTAAGGAAATGACCATTGGATTGATCTCCAGTCAAATCCAACAAAGCTATTTTTAGCTATTGGGTATATTGGTTTCACTAGCTTGATATTAAGATGGCTTTAACAAAAAAAAAAAGACAATTAATGATACTTTCTTTTCAAGATGAAATCATTATAAGGGATCTGAAAAGAAGAAGGCAACAAAATTAAGTGAATAAGGCAAAGTTGGAGCAGCACACACTATACTGTAAGTTAAATAGTTTTTACTAGGCTGTGTTAATTGCTTCTTCAAAATGATTCCTCTTCCTAAATGGTGCTGCTTGTTTTACAAATGCTACTGTGAGTTAAATAAATGTTAGGCAATACCATATCTCCAAAGAGAAGGCATAAATCCAACAGAATGACACAAAATTATATTTAATGAAATAAGTAAATTGCATTAGTGGAGAAATATCCTGGATTAAATAATGAACCTGACATGTTTCAGGTTTTTTTTCTTCATTATTTCAAACATAATTATTTATATGACAACTTAATTTTTTTTCAACTTATCCTTGTGTATTTTTGCTGTAATTATCTCCCAGTGCCTGAACTATGTCAAAGCTTTCAGTGAAAATGAATGAAATTGCACCAACCACTTATTTTCATTAAAAACTAGGAAATTGAGAAAAGATTAGCTCTGCGTGCCATTTAACCTATTTAAATTTTCTTTAAGCCTCTTTCCTACTTTTACTATATCTTTTAGATTTTCCTACTTTAAAAAAAAATAGAGATTTGGTTCTCATAATTAGTTGTGATCTCATTCTGCATTTATCCAAATAATGTCAGAGAAGTGCCTAAAGTCTTTCTGATTTTTTGTGGAATGAGACATGAGAATAGCAAAATAATGTGTAGGATATTTATACAACTCTGTTTCTCCAAAAATAAGCCCCAGTCTTATATTTTGGGGAGCTCCAAAATAAGCATTATGGCTTATTTTCAGGAAAACGTGATTTCAAGGTGATCAGCCTGGCTGGGTACCCCCTCAGCACATGGACAAAAGGGGCCGAGCATGCTGGGGCTGACATCTATCTGCAGCTGCAGCCTGCCAGCCCCTTGGTCGGCAACTCTGGGGAGGGCAACCCATGCAGCACATGTAAGTTGACTACCTATCCAAGAAGCAGATGGCGACAGAAGTGTAGGGGAAAGGCACACAATCCATACGCTCTATACAGGCCACAGGAAAGCTGAGTGTCAGTGGGCCAGAGTGGGTGGGAGGCTCATCTTCTTGTGGTGGCAATAGCAGCAGACAGAGGCAGAGGGATGGAGGTAAGCATACAATCTCAATGTGCTGTGCGGGCAACAGGAAGGTGGGACAGAGTGGGGGGCCTGCCACGGGAGGCTCGTCTTCATGTCTCTTGGTTTGCCTATAGCCCATGCGGTGCATCAGGATTGCCTGCCTTCCTCCTGTGCCTCAGCCTCCATTGGCTGTCAGTGTTGCCATGCAAAGATGAGGTCACTCCAGCCCATCATCTCTCGGCTTTCCTATGACCTGTGTGGCACATCTGGGTTGCATACTTCCCCTGACTCGGTCTCTGCCTGCTGCTTGGACAGATAATCAACTCATCTGTGCTGTGCAGGCTGTTGCTACAGCAGATTCCATCAGCCCCATACCCTTGCCACCTCCGGTGCTAGCCATGTCCCTCCCCCCACATTATGACAACCTTAAATAGGGCTTATTTTGGGTAGGGCTTATATTAGGAGCATGCTGGGCCGTGGTGGTGCAGTGGTTGGAATGCAGTACTGACTCCACACTGCCTGCAATTTGGCAGTTCAAATATCACCAGAGTCAGCCTCCCATCCTTCCAACGTCGGTAAAATGAACACACGGATTGTTGGAGGCAATATGCTGAGTCTGTGAACTGCTGAGAAAGAGCTGTAAAGCACTGTGAAGCGACACAGAAGTCTAAGTGCTATCGCTTTGCTAAAAAATCAGACTAGGTTTTATTTTGAGGACGACTAGGTCTTATTGTCAGGGAAACATGACATACAGCATATGTCAATATGGAAAAGAACTTTATATTAAACTGGTTGAAACTATAGGGATAGAACAATGCTTTAACCTTGATTGGTCTCATCATGTGAACTATAGCTTTCCCAACTATAGCTATGTAGACAGCATAGCAAGGTAAAGCCAATACCAGCCAGGTAAAGCCAGTTAAAAAGTATCTGCCTAACATAGTATTTGAATTTGCTTGTATGCTTGAATTTACATGCAGTATATTGTAAATTCATAGTATCTGAAAATATACGCAAAAATCCAGGAAGTCATTACAGAACTAGGTAGGGTCACAATGCCTTTGATTTCCACATCTAGTGGTTGTCAAACTTTTTGCAACCCAGATACAATAACCCCAATATTAGTCATGTTTTAATAAGCCATAACTATACACATTGTCAAACTGTCAAAGGCATGCCAGACTATTGAGAAAGGTAGGACATTCCTACTGGTACTTAACTTAGAGGATGAAGTTTAAGTAGAGGCTTTAATTAGATTTACAAAATGTGTCTTCTCCATTTTAGCTCAAACAGGGTCCCCTTGAGCCTTTTAAAACTAAAAATCTAAGCAGAATTTACAAAAGATAATTATCTTCTCTTCTGTAATTTGATTTCACTGCACATATTTCATTGTTAAAGCAATCATCATATCTGGTCAATTGTTAGATACATATTTTCAATAATGAACGCCATGAGATCATCTATGAAGAAGATAAGTAGATCCTTGAGGATTATCAAATAAACTTTCTATGTCATCCCTTCTTTACTTAAACCAATGCTGTGTTATTTACAGCATTAATCAACACTGACAAGTATGGTCTTTTCTATGACGTTAAAGCTAAATGATATTTGGAAAAAATTGATTACTTCAAGATAAACCATTGCTTGCAAAGTATCAGTTAAATACATCTCTCTGAACTTTTGGTGAAATGTTGGATGAGGTTCACATAAAATATAGGTCTAGATATTTGGACCTATACATGCAATATTGTGTATGTATTTCTTTAAGACTAAGAAGCTTTGCATTTGCAAGAAAAAGTGACATTTGATCATTTGTAGGAGTATTAATTTCATTCATCCAGCCCACTTCTCTTTGGAAATGAAGCCCTATCTGTTAATTAGAACATGCGTTCACTGAAACTTTTTGAGCCTTTCCCAAGCGATCACTCTTGAACTCCACAGACAATGTGAAGTCGCTCATTCCACTTCCCCCTTGACAATACACCCAATAAAGGTGAAAGAGGATATGCCACCATATGAAGTTCCTAAGTGTTAACAGATCGTGAAAATTGGCAACAACTGTTTTGCTGAGTAGAGTCATCTGCAAGCCAAGGGTGGATAATATCCCAGTGATGAGCGTTTGGCGTTTGAGCTGTGGTCACATTTGCCTTTCATGTCACTTGGGCCTCTTGAGCAAAATGCAGGAGAGATGAAAGCTAATGCAGCTGCCTTTGTTAATCAGTATTGCCCAGCCCTTCAGACAGAAGGGGCAAGGCTGATATTCCCTGAGATACACAATGCATTTTGATTAACAGTGAAAACTAGTAAAGTTACTCTCTAAGCCTGTCTGGTCCATCAGTCCTAGAAATGTAATTTAGATGATTATCTGTGCGCCCATTAAAGCTTGTAACCCATTCCTTGGCTGTTTGAAGTTCGCTTGCTCAAACTTGCTAATAGGAACAATAGCAAGATTAGGTCAGGGTCATGAAATAAGAGAACTGAGAAAAATGGGGAGGAGGGAGAGAAAGAGAGATATGACAGTAGAATAATAGAATACTTCCTACTAGCAAGTTGTGGAATGATGAAAGGAAAATATTTTACTGTTTAAAAGCTGGTAATCTAAAGTGCACTGTATGTAAAAACCATTCTATGTAGCATCACTTCAAGGTTGTTTTCCATGCATGTAGAGCCTTCTCTAAATCTGGGCCACTGCAATGGGGAAGAAGTAACCCAATCCACCCCCTCAAATTCCTTTGTTTGGAAAAATGCAGAAAGTCATGACAAGCATGTCCTTCCTTGGTGCTAAATAATATGAATAATATTAGAACAGCATTATAAACCACATTCAATATGAGAGAAAAATGGAATGAACTATTCTGAACGCAGTCAAATGATTTATGTGGGCTTTTTTTTTTTTTACCAATAATAATAATAATAAAAACAAATCCTAAATGTGTTCCTTTGCAATTCAACTGAAATAAACAGGGATTTAATAAAGTGTCTTCAGGAGTGGAAGATTTATTTCCACCAGGCTGGCAAGTCTAGTGAAGATTTTTCATTTAGTTCAGAGAATATTTCAAATGAACCTGAATAACTATAAGAAGGTGACTTATGCTCACAATGCTGTATAACAGCAGGGAGCACTTTAAGATGAAATGGAAATAAAATATAAGTAGTACTAGCCTGCCAGCTGGATCAAGACAACAATAATGCTTTCATTTATTACTTGAGATATCATGAACTTTGTAACACAGAAATTGTATTCAACAAGGATAGCAAGGAACTATCGAGAGCCTGGCTTCACAAATTGTACTAATACTTGGTTTTCTAACTGGGTTTGTTGTGTAAAGTTGGTTCACACATAATACCTGAGTGTACTTTTCAAACCAAAATGATTCAGTTGATAAGAATGTAATAATCAAGGCCAAACAAATCAGATAATGATTATCAAAGTATTCAAACCAACATCTATGTGTATGTGGGAGCCTTCTCTTAGTGCTGCCATATTTGTTAAACTATGACTTTAGGGATGGAACCAGCCATTGATAAACCCAGGTTAACTACTCTGAGGGGGTTAAAATCCAAGTAGATTTCTCTAAATAACTTCTAGCTAGCATTAAAATGACTTAAATTCACTCCTGTTTTATTTTGTGCAGGGATTGGTGAAGTTGAATGCTTTGAAATCAAAATCTAAACTCACCAACAGCATAGTTATAAGGTAGAGAAGAACTGAAAAGTTTTTGGCAGTCCTTCTGTTCAGTAATTTGGAGACAATTATTATCATAGTAATATTTGTTTTACAATAACTATAAATTTTCTACTAATCTTTTGTGGAGTTGGGAGATGTGGGCTATAGG
Source organism: Myanophis thanlyinensis (assembly GCA_017656035.1). Classification (NCBI taxonomy): domain Eukaryota; kingdom Metazoa; phylum Chordata; class Lepidosauria; order Squamata; family Homalopsidae; genus Myanophis; species Myanophis thanlyinensis. The sequence goes on along the minus strand of JAEANM010019571.1, from coordinate 3,764 downwards.
TAAGATAAATCAACTATTGCACAATTATCGTAGCATGGAAGTGAATAAATGCATTAAAATAATTTCTACAACTTATTTTTCTTTTGCCAGTATATTTATCACTCCTTTGTATGCTTTTAAGCTATATTATCCCATCTTTTAAAGGTCTGTTGAGAGTCCCCTTGCCATGGGAGTCATTTTCAGGGTATTTGCTATTGGGTCTTCTCATTGGTGGTCCACTTTTGGATACCTGGTCCTCCAGGTTGCATGTTTACAGGGCTGTAAAATTTGGCTGTTCAATAAGATTTGGGGGAGAATGTTAGTTTTTGAACAGCCATGAATGGACAGCATCTTCGTTATAATACCTATTTTCCTTCTTATTTTTTGTACCAGGAGTGGGGGGTTGCAATGTACTGGGGGGGGGGTGCAAGCTACAAGATTCAGGTAACCATTAAATCCCCCAATTTTTCTGAGTAGCATTTCAGCTGTTGGCTACTCTATTCTGTAACTATAGTAACTTTTACTGCAAAATACTTAAGACTGATGTCCCAGATTCTGACTGGAAATGAAGGGGGCTGACCGAAAAAACTAGTCTGTATGCTATAATTCCTTCATCCAATTTTCTCTTTCCTGTTATACCCCTGTGCCATAAATTCAATGTTTAAAATATATCTGCACATATTTGTGCAAATAAATGCACATATATCGAAGGTTCAATGATGTTGTCTATATATTTTATAGTTTCTTCATTGCATCAACAGATATTTGAGATAATTAGCAACCTCCTGCTTTGCCACACAGTAGAAGCCACCAAAGTAATTCACCATATCTTAAATATGTTGTTTTACTTGAAGATTTAAAAGAATTTCACTCTAAATCCTACGCCACCCAAATTGGTGTTTAGATAAATACAATATTAGCCAGATCAAAATCTTGGGCGTGGTATATGTGTGTATGGAATGAATGTTGCACATCACACGATCTATTTTTTTGTAAGAGTCTAGCATTACAATAAGCATCTTTGACTTTTTTAAAAAAAATAACAAGAAGGTAAAAAGATCCCTTGGGCATCTTATACATTTTAAATCCACATGCTGTCGATTTCTGGATATAATTTGGCATATTTCACCATATATCTTGCACTTTTATAAACTACCAACATTTGTCACACTGGATAGATGGCAACAGAAAAATCAAATTTAAAGTGGATTGGGTCAAATTAGAGTGTATTCTCCAAATGCATCCCTTTAGAGACTCAGATAGTATCTCAGAATATTGCTAACTTCTCCATTATAAGCCTCTTTCTTCACGGTATTCTGATATCATGGTTTATTGCAGAGCTACTCTAATAGTGTTGAAATCCAAAAGCCATGCTTTGCATCTTGTATTTTGTTTAAAACCGGAGGCAGGGGAAATTAAGGTTGCAATATAGAATTTTATCAGTTTGGCTCAAAAGCTGTGCCAAGCATAATATTAACCCAGAAGCCGCAAAGGTGTATTCATGCCAAAATGGTTCTGCATGTAAGTTATGTGTCGCAGTGGTCTGCAAACATATGATTAGACAATTTTTTTTCCATCATTTCGATAACCTTAAGATGGCTTAAAGTCTTTGAAAGAAATAGTACTTATTCCAAAGAACAGGATAAGCACGTACAGCATGGAATGGTTAAATGAAATAGTTATGTAAAAATAGTAGTATTAGGCACAATCAGCTGGTAACTTAATCATGCAAATTTACAGAAGCAATCTCAAGGAATGTCTTATCATTCTCTTCAATAGGAATAATAGTGGGAGAACTATTATTCTCTTGTTTTGCATCCTCTGGCTCTTATTTTAATCTTAGTTGTTATTAATATATTACTTCATGGTATTTCTGATATTTGTTGTGGGTTTCTTATTTTTCCTATGCCAGTTGTAGTAACAACTAGTATATTGTCAAATTTTACCTCACATCTATCCAAAGTTTTTTTTTCTCTCTGTGAAAGAAGCTTTTATTTTTCTAACTCAGCTTGATTAAGAATTAATTTTAATGATGATTTTGAGGTTTATTGTTGCAGAAGGCAGAGTGAATTCTGTTGATATTGCCGCTTTGTGTTGCATCTGTCCCAGAGGTGAAATTCAGCAGGTTTTAGCAGGTTTGCTAGTAACTTTTCTAAGCAGTTTGGAGAACCAGTTGTTAGAAGAAATCTCCTTTTGTTTTTTTTCCACTTTACAGGGTTAATCCTGTAAGGAAGGCAGGAAAAAAACATTCTCTAGCCTAATCTTTATTGCCGTGCTTACAGAAACTGCCCACTCAGTCACATGACCTCCCAGCCACTCCCACCAAGCACACCCACAGAACTGGTAGTAAAAAATTTGAATTCCACCACTGATCTGTCCATTGCTTTAAAGTTTCACTGCATGCCATATTTTCCCAACCTAAAGAAAGCCCAGTGCTAAAAGCAGGTTTAATTGATTTGCATGAGACTAAAAAGGTAGCATAAAGAGAAAACAGTAGAATGAAAAAATGAAAGAGAAATGGACCATGAAGGAAAAGACATTAATAAATGTCCCTGGCCATTTTGTAATGAAATATATGCATTAATTTTCCACTTCACCTATGAAGTTTCATTGCAATTCTGCTTTTATACATACATAAAATATAAAAAATGGGGAATGAAATCTTGTTCATCAAATTGAAAATATATTAATGAAAACTTTAGGATTTTTGTTCCAATTACACCCTCTTCAAATTGTTCTTGGAAATTAAATGGGGGGGGGGGAAATATCAACAATGGTTTGGGAAATGTTAGTAGCAATTTAGACCTGAAAGTAAAAAGTGCTTTGGGGAATTTATTATCACAGGAGTGGTACCTATCTTTGCTTTTTAGCATTTAAGGATGCTGTTAAAGACTATTAAAACAATCCCTTATCTGAATAATTTGTTCCTACAAGACTAGGAGAGATCATATTTGTTTCTCCTTTGAACAATTGTAAATTGTGTTTTGCTGATTAGGTTTCATTTCTAGATCTTCTATGTGATTTTTTATTGTTTTGCAAAATGATTATATGGTATCTTTTTTTGTTCTCTTTTAATTGCAACTTAAAGATGGGGATTGTATGTTGCTGAGAATTGGTTCTGATTCAAAGGACCTATAAACTTTATAAAATAAATACATTATAAAAACTGAAACTTAGGAGGTAAATTTTGTATAATAGCTAAAAGCCATGGAATGTCTTTTCTTCCAAATATATAAAAAGTATTTAAAAAACAGGTCAAAATATTCCTTCCTTTTGTTGCAATTGCTCTTGCTCAAAACTTATTCAAGTCCTTTATGTGAATGCTTTCTGCACTAGTTATGTTGGTTTCATTTGATTTCATTTGTTGTTCACCTTTATGTACATTTTTATCTGTATATAACCTAACTATTTGTCCCAAAAGTATTTTTTGAAAGGCAACGGGACTTTCTTGGGTTATTATTTTCTCCTTGAAGACATTTCACTTCTCAACCAAGAAACTTGTTCAGTTCTGACAATGGTGGGGAATGAAAGGGTTTATATTCTGGTTGTTAGCACTCAGAAGGTCACTCTGTGAAGGTCACATACAATCCCAAAACTATTCCACACCCATTTTCACTCTGACTGAGGTGAACCTGAGGATACAGAAGAATTGGTAGTGGACTTCAGTACAAAACAGGAAAGGAAATACCAAACCCCGATCATCAACGGAAGCACACTCAGGACCACAACCAGAACCATGTCTGCATCCAACTCCCACCTTCCCAACTACCCTTAACTATTTTTCT
>JAEANM010019570.1:0-12326 GCA_017656035.1 Myanophis thanlyinensis | reverse complement strand
CTACCTACCTACCTACCTAGTAGATATTTATCCCAAGCATACTTAAACTCAGTTAAATCAGAGATTTTATTTATTCATTTTAGTTATTTATGCATGCATGCTAATGTCCAAGTTGCTGATGACTGTGACTTCCAGCGGAGGTTAAACACGCTTGGGATGTTTGATGTGCCCAGCTTGCCTTTTTTCTGCAATTTTTTTTTAATTTTTGTGGCGGCATCTCCTTGTAAATTCTTCTCCTTGTGTCAGGAGCTGCGGAAAAAACTCTTCAAACGGCGGCGTGTCCTGAGCAAGGAGAAGAGAAAGAAACACCGGATTGTGGGAGCTGTGGTGGATGAAGATCTTATCACCATTCATCACCTGAAAAAGCGATCGTGAGTCATGTTGGCTTTGGTTTCATTATTTATCTCTGGGGAAGAAAAAAATGTGCAACTCAATTAAATACTGTAATAAAAACTCCCAAGTTGTCTTTCCGACTTGGTGTAATCTGGGAGTTGAAGTCCATCCCTCTTAAAGCATGCTGGATGGGGAATTCTGGGAATTGAAGTCTACCCAACTTAATGTTGCTGAGGTTGATTGAGAAACACTGATTTAGAGAACTAATATGGTTTTTCTAAATTAACAAGTTGACCTTAAAACATTTCTTCTCTGTTTTGTAATTGCCTTCTCTCCTTCCAGATCTAGTTCACGGGCAAACATTACTCTCTCGGGAAAGAAGAAAAGAAAACTACTTAAACAACTGCGCCATGCCACTAAGGAAAAAGCAGAAATGCAGGGTAAATTTTCTTCCCTCTAGTTGGGGAAAGGAACCTGGGTTTGCGTCATTCATAGAAGGTGGAAGACAGAAGCGTTCCACATTCCGAGGGAGTGAGATAAGAGATTTGAGTTCCTGTTCTTTTCTCTTGTGATCAATGCCTAATTGTTGCCTTTAAAGCATTTCCAAGGATTCTTTGATTTTGAAATACTTCCTTCTCTCCCCCCCCCCCCCTCTTGTACTATTGTACAGTAGTGTGAGATGCAATAACAGGAAAAAAAATCATGTCTTTGATTCTGGAGTTTATAAAGGGTTAGATAGAGGGAGGAGAATTGATTGGCTAATAAAACAGAATAAACACAGAAGGAAAGCATGGGGTGGCTGAGAACATTTTCTAAGCTTATCCATCTTCTTAGCTGGCTTATTAATAAGTAGGGTTTTTTAAAATACATTTTCTGCTTTGTCCCCAGTTATTCCATCCTTCTTGGATCATTAGAATTGTAAGGTTAGGGAAATCTTCCAAGCTCATCCATTCTAACATTTTCAACCAGTAAAAACTACAGAATAGCCCTCAATTTGTGACTACATTTAATTCTGGTTGAAAGTGATGAAAATGCTTTAAAAAAAGTGACTTACAACCAGTCTTCAAAGTTACAACTGTCGCAACAGCTCCACAGTCACATGATCCCAATTTGGGTGCTTGTGGTAACCATCTCACATTTTTATGATTCCTCCAGTCATTGTGATTTGCGACCTTCCCAGCTGACTTCTGGCACAGTCTGTAGGGGGAAAATTGGATTTATCTTTATGGCTGTATAACTCACTTAAGGACCCTAGCACTTACCAACCAAATTTCACAACGGGTTGTAAATCAAGGATTGTTCTGTACTTTACCTCTTTGTGGAAATCGGATCAGAGATGTGCCGCTTTGAGAACGTGGTGATTTTTTACCATTTCCATCTTTTTCTACAGTTGATGTTTCTGCAGCTCAGGGTGGAAAAAGGAAGACAAAGAAGAAAAAGGAGGTAATGCCAAAAGACTGTCCAGAGGTTGAGATGATGGAAGCTGACACAACCCCTGGATTGGAAAGCTGAACCTGGCTTCTGAAATCTTGAAAACCAGATTCTTTTCTCTTTTCCAACCTACCGGTGACAGTATTTCTAGTTGGGGTAGGGCTGTGGGGGGAGGTGGAAGAAAAGACAGGTTATGAAAAACTAGAAAAATCAGCTTTTGAACCAGTTTAGCTCCATAAAATTTTGTCTGAACAGGAATTTAAACCCATTGGACCATCGGTTTGAGAGGGTGTGTCTGTTCCCTTTTTCTTTTGGCGAGCAGCTCCCCCAGTTCCTGAATTTGAAGAGTTAGAAAATCGTTTAAAAGTTTGGTTAGTCTGGAGCTGCACCTTAAAAACGGGTGGTTGATAAGCACCTTAAAAAGGGTGCTTGATGTAACATTGGGAGTAGTTTAAGAATTTCAGTGGCCATGCCAGATTAGGGCTCAAATACCTGGAACTGTTCATGCGTGCAATTAATCTGCATATGTATGAGATGCCAACTTTTTTCAGTATTGGCAATCAATTTCAGCTGAAAGAGAAGTGCACCGGCACAGATTTCTGTTTTCACGTGTTCAAATTGTCTGTGTTCTTATCCATATAATAAAATGACAAAAAAACAACTCTGTGTCTTGCTTTAGTAATTTTTTGTGTGTGTTGTGAGGAAGAAGAGGAAAGAATATGGCTAGTTGGTACATTGTGTTAAGGCATGGTGCTTTTGAGAGTGGCTATTGCCTAAACACAGTTAAAACTATGAAATGGACGCCAGTTATGTCCAGAAAACCATATTGACTGGTCCAGGTTCTTGCCTGGAGTCAGAACTGCTTGAATGCACAAATTGTCAATGTTGAATCATATGACATTATTAAGCATGGTTTTTAAGCCACAGGGACTAGGCTGAGTTAATGTAATAGTGGTTCAAATTATTACAAATCCGCAAGATTGTCTGGGATACTATGCATCCTATTCACGAACTGTTTTCCTTATTACCTTCTGGATGGGGGTTTCTTGGTATCTGAAGCAGAACATCAAAATTCGGCCAGAGTTTTGCAGAACATTTAGATTCGGTCACCGAATTTGGTCGCATCAACCTTCTTAAACTCTCAAGTTTCCACTGTGTATTCAAAATTGACAGTGGTTAATACGTGCATCTGTATCTGTGTAGGTATATATCTGTGTATGTACCGCTATATAGCATGTGTATATATATATGTGTTATGTATGCGTATGGGTAGATAGAAACTTTCTTTTCAGAGCAGACAACAGAATTTCATTTTTAAAATGTGCCTGTGTGCTCAGAGTAAAAAAAATGACAAGGTTATCTTACCTTAATTGAACCAAAGCTGCCCAAACATCCAAGCAGAAAAATTAAATAAATTTTGAATAGGCAGTTATGAATATAAAAGTTATTAACCATGATGAATAAGCCACAGAGACTTGGCCTGAGTCTGTAGTATTATAACAACAACAATAATAATAATAATAATAATGGTCCCAAGTGTTACATTTTAAGCCAAGCTGAAGTAATTCGCGCTTCGAGCTGTGCGGAACGCTTGTTTCAGAGTTCGAGGAACCGGGTGGGACCCTTCGTTTGGGGACGCTTCGGTGCGCCGTTTTAATCCTTCCCCCATGCTCGGGCCGAGTGCGCAGGCGCAAAACAAGGGGGGGGGGGGAAACGGGTTTTTTATTCGTTTCTAGGCTTCCCGGCCGGTGCCTGCATGTCCGCTTTGTGCGATCCGGCGGGGGTGGTGGGGCCTCCGGGGTCCGTCCCGAGCCCCAAACCGGCCGCAGCGCCTCCATCGCTCAGGTAGTTGGAGGGGGGGGGGGTTCTTTACAAGAGGTGTATCGTTTCCAACCGTTCGGGGTTGCCATGGTGATCTCTGGCCTTTATAAAGGTGGAAAAAAGGGGTGCCAACCCAGCCTGTGCCCCGAAGAGCTTGCCAGCCCTTCCTCAAAGGGGGAAGACGACGAGGAAGACGGGGGGGTGGGGAAGGAAGGAGAGTCAATTGATGCTTGCAATTAATTAGCTTTTTAAAACGAGGATGATGTTGAATGGACTGGAAATACTTGTATTTTTTATCTTTTTAATATGAAGGTTTTGATCAGTAAAGGCTGGCTTTTTAAACCCGGTCAATAAACGTTAGGTTTCTTAGTTTAAAATGAAGGGTGAAGGTGATGTACAGCAAATGTGGATAGGATGATCAGTAAATGTCATACTAATTCAGTTCATAAATCCTTCATTGTCCTTATTACATTTAAAATGAGGATGTGTAAATCATATTTTTTTTAAAAAAATGAGGATATGATGATCTGTAAATGCTGTTTTTTTAAAATGCTATGATGATTGGCAAATGCTGTTTTTTAAAATGAGGATATGACGGTTGGTAAATGTAATAGTTTTTAAAAATGATACGTTACTTTTTAAAATGAGGATGTGACCATCAGTCAATGTCATATTTTTTAAAAAGAGGAGATGATGATCAGTAAGTGTTATTTTTTTAAGAGGATGAAAGGCTATTTTTTAAAAAATGAGGATACAATGATCCATAAATGGTATTTTTAAAATCAGGATGAAGATGATCAATACTTTTAAAAAAATGAGAATATGATGATCCATGAATGGTGGGGTATTTTTTAACTGAGGATAAAAGGATGATGGCTTGTTCTGCCCATAGACATGAAGCCAGCTGGGGGATCTTGGGCCAGTCTTTTTCTCTCAGAGACAATGGCAAATCACTTCTGAAAATCTTGCCAAGATAACTGCGGGAACTTTTCCAAAGCTGTCTCCGAGAATCCGATACGATTGAATGTTCAAAGAAGGAAGAAAAAAGAACGTTGAAGATGACTGACATTTTTATTTTATAAATTGGAAGGGGGGATGGTTTTTATAATTGTATTCCTCTCCAGGGTGCATATATTGTTTTTAATTGATGTTTAGCACCGAACAAGGATCTTGTTAAAAAGTTGATCTTGATGGCAATTTCCTATGCATTTCCCACACATGGATTTTCTTAGCTTCCCTTTGAATCCTTCTCCACGCCCCCTTTGCCCTAAACCTGGACTTCACTTTTTCTTCTTTCTCCTGCAGTTCCCAAGAATTGGCCCAGGAAATCAAAGCTTTCCTCAGCGGAGTCGACCCTGTCCACGGGAACAAACTTACCATCAAGGAACACGCTCGTTGTGCCATTTTACTGCTGCGCAACTTACCTCCTGCTCGCAGCGCTGTGTTGGAGCACCTCCGCAGTGTCTTCGATGAGTACGTCTGCACTTATCTGCTGGAGCTGGAGGCCGGCGACGGCGGCAGCATGGGCGGCCTCCGTTCCCAGGGTCCCAACTTGGACGACGTGGTGTCGGAGATCCAAGCTGTGCTGTCCGAGTTTGTCCGCATGAATCCGAAAGCTTGGGCTGCCCTCGTTTCTTCCTGGTCCATCGACTTGATGGGGCAGCTGAGTAGCAAATACGCCGGGCGGCACGACGTACCGCATGCCAGCAGCCTCAACGAACTGCTGCAGTTATGGATGTCTTGCAAAGCCACACGGGTCTTGATGGAGATTTACACCCAGTGCCTCTCCTCCATGATCAATAGCTGCCCGGATGCTTGCGTCGATGCTCTCTTGGACACGTCCGTCCAGCACTCGCCTCACTTCGATTGGGTGGTGGCCCATATCGGCTCCTCCTTCCCCAACACCATCATTAACCGGGTCCTCTCCTGCGGACTGAAGGACTTTTGTGTCCACGGGACGGCTTCGGCGGATCTCCTCCTCTTTCCCAGCTCCACCGCTGCCGATAAGCGGGTTCCCAAGATCGCCTCGGTGGTCGGCATCCTCGGCCACTTGGCCTCCCGCCACTCGGAAAGCATCAAGCAGGAGTTACTAAGGATGTTCCACAGGAGCCTGGGTCCCACCCGGGACCAGCAGCAGAAGGCCACTGTCCCTTTCTTGCTACAGCTGGCAGTCATGTCCCCCACGTTGCTGAGTACCATCTCGGCAGAACTGGTGGACTCACTCAAGCCCGGCGTGCTCAACCAGCTGCACCAGCACTTTGCGTCCCTGCCCCGGGAAGAGCTGGAGAACATGGTCAGCATCGTGGTGCACCTCATCTGCCAGACATCTGGAGGAGCCTACCGTACCTTTCAGTTCCTGGTCAACACCGCCATGCCAGCCTCAGTCATCACCACCCCTGGCCTGGCCGTCCACGACAGCGTGCGGGAGGCCTGCGACCGGGTAATCCAGCTGTTGCTCCTCAACTTGCAGAAGCTGGTGTACAACCGGGGTTCGGCCAGCTTGGTGGAGGTCTCGCCTCGCGTGGTGCCGTTTTTGGACGACCTGAAGATCCACATGCAGGAGCTCTGCACGGAGACGCTGAAGCTGGAGCGGAAGAGATTTCTCTGGCTCCACCAGCTGCTCGTCCTCCTCTCGGTCTACTCCACTCCCAGCTGCGCCAGCGAGGCCCTCTTCTACCTGCTGACCCTGGCCAAGAGTCAGGAGGAGCTCAGCCTCGCTACCCAGCTCTACGCCATCCTCAGCTCTTGCATGACCGACCTGCTGCCCGCCCTGGTGAAGAAGTCCGTGCGCGAGCTCCACGCCGGGTTCCTCTCTGAGCAGCGCATGGCCCAGCTCTTCCGGAACCTGGCCTTGATCATGCAGTGGGAAGCAGAGAGCCCGGCTTCCATGGGCCGTCAGCTGGGCCAGGCCGTCTCCTTCCACATCTACGACTTTGGGCAGCTGCTGCTGCATGGCAATCCAGAGGTGGCCCAAGCCGCCGCCCTGCTGCTGTCTGTCTGCCCCACGCCCAAGGCCATCCGGCCGGCCCATTTGCTCTTCCTCATCCGTTCGTCCGTACACCAGTTCTTTTTGGTTTTGCGGGACAAGTCCCCGGCCGGCGTCAGCTACGGATGCCGGCTTCTTTGTGGGCTGAGCGGTGCGTCGCCCACCGCCAGCAGGGCCATCCTGCAGTACCTGGTGGAAGGAGCCTTACACCAGGGCAATGCTGAGCTTTTCGGGGGCACGGCGGAGCCCCCCGCCGCCAAGAACGACGTCACTCTGGAGGCCGCCAAGCTGTCCCTCCTGGACATCAACCGGCGTTTCATGGCGGCTGTCAACTTCTCCGGCAGCGTCTGGTCAGTGTTCCATGCAGGAGTGATTGGCCGGGGCTTGAAACCACCCCAAGCATCGCATCAACAAGAACCCGAGGAGATCTCCCACAATGTCCAGGTTTTTCTGGGCCTCCTGCTGAGGTGCTGCGGGGCAGGGCGCTCGGGACCCCCCGAGCTGCCCCGCTGCAACGCCATCAGCCCCGAGGCAGCCAAAACGGTCGCCGTGGTGTTAGTGGAGACCGTGTGCCCGGATGTGACCAACAGTGAGCTGGCTTGGCCTCCCGAGGAACACACGCGCAACACCGTGGAGCGGGACATCCGGATCGGACGCTCTTTCCGCGACAACCCTTTGCTCTTCCAGCTCTTGAAGTTGGTGGCCGTCGGGAGGCCGGCGTTGTGTTACTGCTCGGTGTTGCTCCGCGGTCTGATGGCCACGCTGATGGCCCACTGGGAGGCCTCCCGGGAGAACGACACCACCAGCTCTCCCTGGCCCCTGCAGGCTTCCTGCGCCCTGGTAGCCTGCATGGGGGAAGGCCACCTCCTGCCCCCCGTGCTGAGCAACATGCACGAGATCTTCGACCAGCTGGCTCCTTTCGAGGTCCACCTGCTCCTTCTCAGCGTCTGGGACTACATGAGGGACAACAGCCCCCTGCCTCAAAAGTTCAGCTTCGACGCCAGCACGGGGCTCTTCTTCCGGGACTTCTCGCGAGACACCGACGCGGGCAAATACCTCTACGTCTTGCACAGCGTCGTGCATAAGAACATCGACCGGCTGGGATTGCTTTCAGGGCGGTTCCACTCTTAGGGGCTCCAAAGTTGCTTGGAGGTTGGGAGAGGATCTTGGGTGCTGTGGATTGGGGAGGGGGGAGGGAAGGAAGATGGGGGGGGGCTTTGTCACAGTTTTGCTTCGACATGTAGAGGAGCAGACTTATGGGTGGAGAGGAAGATTTGTTTCTGGGTTGTCTCCCTGTTCTTGTGTTTTGACTGGTTCAACTTGTAGTTAAGGAAGGAGTAATTAAGGGAAGGTTGGAAATACGGGAATGGATACAGTATTCACATTTTATTTTCTCGCCCTTCCTCTTTCTTCCTCTTATCTTTTCCTTTTCCTCTTCTCCTTCTTTTCCTTCTCCCCTTTTTCCTTTTTTCTTCTTCTTTCCTTCTCCTTCCATTCTTTCTGTTCCTCCTCTATTCCTTTTTCTTCTCCTCTTCTTCTTTCTTCTTTTTATTCCTTACTTTTTCCCTAGCCTTCCTTTTCCTCCTCTTCCCTTAACTTTTCCTCTTCCTCCTTCTCCTCTTCTCCTTCTTCTCTTCCTCCTCCCCTTTTTCCTTTCCCCCCTCTTCTTTTTCCTCCTTTTTCTTCCTCCATCCCTTTCTCTTCTCCTCCACCTCCTGTCCTTCCTTTTTCTCTTCCTCTTTTTATTCCTTACCCTCCTCCTCCTTTTTATTCTTTACCCTCTTCCTTTTATTCCTACCCTCCTCCTTCCTTTCCTCCTCTCCTCTCCCTCTGTCTCTTCCTCTTCCACTCAATCCTTCCTTCCTGCCCTCCTTCCCTCCCTCTTTTTCTCCTCCTCTTCACCTCCTCTCCTCTTTAATTCAACACAAGAGTTTCTTTATGAACTAATCTCTTCCCAAACAAAGATTTTTTTTTTTTTTAACCAGGAAGTTCTTCGCAAGCGTGTTTGTGACAGTCAGTAAACATAGCCACATCATCATTGGGGACTACTGTTGCGTGAGAGGCGGAGCTGGGGGGAAGATTGATAGGAGATTCCTCCTTTTGATCCCGAGTCCAATCAATAAATAAAAAAAAGCGGGCACTCATAGCTCTTTTGCATTATTCCTTCACAATTAGGACAGTGGAAACGTGTTTTAATTTTCATTCTCTGCCAGGGTTAGGGTGGCCTTTTGAGGGCAAAGCAAACAAAAGACTGAACATGAGGATTTGGGGGATGTAAAAAGAGAGGTTTAAAAAAAAAAAAGGGAAGATAAGAATAAGATGTCAGTTACTCAATAGAAGGAAGGAAGTCAGAATTTCGTGGTCTTTTTTTTTTCTTCTTACTTATTTTTATTTTTTTTAAAAAAATACTTTTATTGTGCTGTACAAAATTTAAATAAAAAAAATTTTTTATGAGCAAAAGCAAGCAAAGATGGGTGTCGTTTGCAAAAACCTTTGTTACCATGCAGGGCTGCTGGACTGCCCCCCACCCCATCATCCTCAGCCAGCGGGGGGGATGATGGGAGCCCTAGCACTCTTCCCATCCGCCCCCCCCCCATTTCCCCGAAAGAATGTAACCGTCCAGCAAACCCTCTGCCCCCCCCCCACCCACCCCCATCTCTGGACCCAACATGGGAAGCGCCGAACATGATTAGCGCGGTGGGCGCGTAGGGGGCGGGCCTCGACGTCGTCTTCGGCGATTGGCGGAGCGCGAGGGCGGGCCTTGCGGAAAAGGCCAATGGGAGGTGGGCGCGCGGGGAGGAGGAGCTTAGGCGCATCGGAGGGGGGGGCGGGTTCCGGCAGAATCCAAGATGGCGGCGGCGGAGGCGCCCAGGAGGTTAGAGCGAGGCTCGCTCGGGGTGTTTTTTTTTGTGGGGGAGGGCGACTTGTTTCTGGGTGGAGGTCGTCCTCCGAGCGGCTTTCCTTCCTTGAATGGCCTCTGTTTTATTCCTACTTCGTTCTCTTCGGAACTTGGGGCGCGCCCCCCCGCCCCCCTCCCCTAATTCCACCCCCGTGCCTCAGTTTCCCCCTTGTATTCTACCACCCATGTGGCTTTTCCCCCTTCTGAGGCAGCCGGGTCCCTCCCCCACTCCCTCTTTTCCTCCCTCCCTGCGCCTTGCCACTCCTCCCCCCCCCCCTATGGCTTCCCCATCCTGCGGGGCAGCAGACCGACCTTGCTAAGCGGAGCACTACACTACCCATCATCCTGAGCCGAGCGGCCTCGGTTCGGGCGGCCTCCTGCTCTTCTGAAGGCTAAATTGCACCCAAGCCCCTCCTTCCTCTGCATTGGGAACCCGCCCCTCCCGCCCGCCCACAACAACCTCAGCTTTGGCCTGTCTGAAAGGGACGATGGGACTTGTAGTCCCAGCCCTGAGGCAAAGCTCTGCCAAGGTGGGAGCGATTCATGCAGTGTGGCGCCCTCCCTTGGTCAGCCTTTTGGAGAGCTGCCGAGAAAGGTTTAAGAAGAGTCTTAGGTGCTTTCCGCAAAGGTCCTTCACTCCGACTCCCATCAGCCCCAGCCGGGAAAGAAGGATGGGAGCCGCCTTCCCCAACATTTCGGGGTTACCAGGCCGCCTAGCGAAGCATGCTCTTTTTCCCCAGGACCCCATTTGAGGGCAGCCTCCATCCTTCCCTCATGCAACGGATACAGGTAGTCCTTGATGGTTCATTGAGTGACCGTTCGAAGTTACGACGGCACTGAAAAGCGTTACCTAGAACCATTTTCCACATTCACAACAGTTGCCGCATCTTCGTGGTCACGTGATCAAAATGCAGACAGTTTTGGCCACCGACTCACAGTTCTGACGAGGCTTCGCAGTCTTCCGGCCTCACACGATCCTCTTTTTGCGACCTTCCGATGAGCAAAAGTGGATGGGGGGGGGGCGGGATCCCGATTCGTTCAACAACGGTAGCAAGCGAGGCCTTTAAAAAACGGGGCACAAAACTCGCTTTGCAAATGTCACGCTTAGCCGCATCCATTTTTGGGCTCCGTTGTGGTCGTAAGTGGAGGACTAGCTGTAGCCTGCCTCTTGCCCTAGAGGTTCTCCTCTCTGCCTCGGGTGGATTTTGGTCTCAGAATTGAAGGAAGCTGCTTGAAGGAGAAGCGAAATGTTTTCAAGGCAAAAAAACAACGGAAAAGTCCACTTGTCTTTTGCAAAAAGCACCTTTGGAAGAATATTTGCAGCTTTTCTTGGAAAGTCTTATAAATTCGGTGTTTTTCAAGCTTTGCAGATTGCCAAACTTCTCTCTCTCTTTCTTTCTCTCTCCACCTTTATCTCTGAGTTGCAAAACAAGTAGAGATTGGATCTGATCTTTGACCAAGGAATCCCTTTGCCCTTCGTTCCTTCTTTTATGTATGATGATTTTTCCTTGTTTTGGACAAGAAGAAAACAATTTGTCAACCACGACACCGTCAAGATAATGTAAACTTCATCTCCCAGAATTCCCCTGCCAGCGTGCTAGCAGGGGAATTCTGGGACCTGTACTCTGCACATCTTAATAGTGCTCAACATTGACAAACCCTGGAGTAAAAGTTTCTTCTAAACCTTAACTATCTTGCTGGTAAGTTTATCTATAGGTAAACTATAGATAAACTATAGTTGTTGACTTGACAACTCATTCATTTAACAACAGTTCTAAGTTATAACAGGGCACACACAAAAAAAGAGTGACTTTTGATTGGTCCTCACACTTGTAACCTCTTGCATCCCCACGGTCATGTGATCAAAACCCAGGAGGGTGGCAACCAACAGGCATTTTTCCAACAATTGCAGAGTTTCGGGCTGATGCCCTTGTGGCTTTCCCAGTTGGTGAGCCAAGCCGCTCGCCTAGCAACCTTGCGATTCACTTAATGACCGGAACAGAAAGGTCATTAAAATGGGATGGGACTCCTTGAACATTTGCTTCCCTCTGTAACAAGATGCTCCAGTCCCAACTGTTGGTCGTAAGTTCAGGAATACTTTGTACTCCTGATGTTGGCAAACTGGCCATGTGTTCCGTGAAATGGGATCTAACTTTCAAGTCATTTCTCCTTAATTTTAGGTTGCTTCTCTCCTTGGTTAGTTTCCATCTGTTGCTTCTTGTCCTGCCTTCAGGAGCTTTTGGAGAATTAAGTTGGCCCCTTCCTCTTCTTTGTGGCAACCCCTCAAACATTGGGAGACTGCTATCCTGTCCCCCCACCCTTGTCCTTCTCTTCATTATGCTAGGCCCACCCAATTCCTGCGACCGCTCTTCGTATGTTGTAGCCTCCAGTCCCCTAACCGTGCGTTGCTCAGACATGTCTCCTCCTAGGATGTCAGCGGTCGTGTGGTTGGCTCTTCTCCTGGCCGTGGTGTCAGCGGTAGACAAAACCAACTTCAAGACCTGTGACCAGAGTTCCTTTTGCAAGTAAGTTGTGCGAGAAGAGAAGAGATGGAGACACACACGGAATCTTGTTCCCAAAATGGGGGGTAGGCATGAAGGATGACGTCTCTGCCGTTCTTTTCCTGCGTGGACCTGGGCCTGCCGTCTTGGGGAATTGAATGCTTGGAAGGCCGAGAAATCACCCCTCTCTCTCAAGACTTTGAATTAGACTACCTAGCATGGATGGTCTGTCTCCAGTAACTGTTTACGGGACCGCCTGTTGCCACCGTCAGCCTCCAGCCGGCCAGTGCGTTCCCACAGGGTGGGCCTCCTTGGGGTTCCATTGCCTGGACGTTGTCGTCTGGCAGCCCCGAGG
>JAEANM010019569.1:0-12326 GCA_017656035.1 Myanophis thanlyinensis | reverse complement strand
CTCTCCCAGGTGGCGACCAAGTCTTTGACCGGATTGTGTGTAAGTGCCTCGGGAAACGGCCCAAGCTCCGTCAGGAATCGTCCATCAGGCACCTGGGGCGGAACCATTTAATTTATACGTTTTACATTTACGTGTGTACATGTATACATGTATACATTTTCCTTTAATATACATAAAGTTCAATATTCACATTGACAATATATTGTCTAGATACAGTCAATAAATAGGAGCTCCTCCCTCTCCTGCAGCCCACCCCTCTCCTCTCCATCCCTCTCTCTCCCTTCTCCTCTCAATTTCCCTCTCCTCCTTTCTCCTCTCCTTCCTTCCCCTCCACTTCCCTCTGTCCTTTCCCCTTTCTACTTCCCTCTCCTTCCTTCTCTTCCCCTCTCCTCTTCCTCTCCCCCCTCTCAATCCCTCTCTCCTTTCTCCTTTCTCCTTCCTTCTCCTCCCCTCTCCTTCACTTCACTCTCCTTCCTTCTATTCTTCTGCTCTTCTCCCCTCCACTTCCTTCTCTCCATGAGAATCTTATATACAGGTGAGGAAGTCCCAGTACAGACAGAACATAGTGGAAACAGACTGGCTCCAGGTTGGTGAAGAAGTGCACGAAGTCTGTATACTCGCCATGCATTTATAGAGTTCCTTCTCTTTGACCAAATCATCTGACAAGGTGTTCCATAGAACCTCTTAGCTGACAGATTTATCTCTAACCCCACTTAACGTTTCCTGCACATTTGGATTCAAGCAAAGGAGTTATTTTGCATGCTACAGATTCAGAATTGGCTTGGCCAGATACCATCAATTTTATACTAATATGGCAAAACGGCCCAAATATCTCAGGACAAAATTCACCTCCAAATGTGAAACCGATCTCATTTACATTACTTGAGATCATGATGATAATCTCAAAATAGAATGTTAGCTCAGAATATTTCTTAAATGGCTTTGAATTCCTGATGGGCAACATCACAACCTGGTTTGGGAATAGCACCATGCACAACAGACAAGTACTACAGAGGGTAGTACACTCAGCTGAGCGCATCATCCGCACCAAACTCCCCGAGCTGCACTCCCTCTACAACAAACGTTGCCGGACCAAAGCTATGAAGATAGTGATGGACCCCAGCCACCCCAACAACGGACTGTTTACCACAATGCGATCAGGAAAGTGTTTTCACTCCCTGAAGGCAAACACAGAAAGAATGAGAAAAAGCTTCTTTCCACAGGCAATACGGACACTTAACCAGGAACCACAAGCACCCTCAGGACTATGACAGGAACCATGATTGTATCTCACTCCCACCTTCCCAACTATCCTTAATTTATTTCCTAACTTATTTCCTACCCTACCCCTCCCATTTTGCCTTAACTTACTTGCGGTTGTGGGCAGTCGCGTAAGCATTACACTGCATATCGTACCACGTATGACTGTGTATGTGACCAATAAATTTGAATTTGATTTGATTTGAATTGATTAATAAACTGAATGTTGACTGATGAATCAAGTCATTGATTTTTATAAAGACACACAGGTCTATGGAGATACTCAGACAATCGCCCCAAAGTGCTTTTTCAAGAGGCAACTTTCTGAGGTTTCTTTGAAGAAGCTTCTGGGATGAGAAGTGAAACGTCTTCAGAGAAAAACCAGATGCTCTTGAAAAAGCACCTTTGGGACACACACACTTAAAATATCGCTATCTCTTCAAGGCAACCATCATTTGAGATGCTGAACATAGCATATTTGTTTTACTTAAGAGTAAGCAACCTCTTTATCTTCAGACTAATAATATTTTTTTTGCTTCCCTGAGAGCAATACTCAAAGACTAAAATAGTCTCCCATACTAAACAAGCATTTCCCTCAGCTGACAATCTCACTAATTTACACTGGTCCTCAGCAATTAAATCTGGCCCCCACTGATTAATTAACAGTTAGAGCAGATCAATTTATTACCATTATTACAGAACTACTCAAATTTCTTCCACTTAGGATCAAGAAGACCAGCAATGTTAGGTCATCCATTTTGCAATTTAATTTCAAAATACCAAATTTCCAGAGAGCAAAAGAAAACAAGCAGTTTATTGAAATCAGTCATGCTAAATATGTTGCTGATTAAACTTTCAGAGCAACTTACCTATTTTTATTGGTTTATTATGATCAACTGCCTTTAAAGATTAGCAGCTGTTGCTACTTTGAAACAGTAGTGAAAGTCCCTATAGTGGGTGTGGGGAAGGGGGGGTGGTGAGGATATTTTAGGCATATGGTTAATTTAATATTCACACCTTGACAGCTCCACAGAAGTGATGCAAAAAGGAGAAAAAAAAAGAAAGACTGAATGCATTTAATTAAAACTTAAAATTAATACTGATACAAATAAATGTGGGGCAACGACTACATACACATTGCATATCGTGAGGAAGAGGCTATGGATTTATTATCCGTAGCATCCCAGGGCAGGGCAAGAATAAATGGGTAGCATCTTTATTATGGCTGATCTAAGCAGGGGTGGAATCCAACTAGTTTTGCTACCGGTTCGGTGCACGCGCATGCGTGCCAAATGTTCTACAGCGCAGCTCTTTAAACCGCTTTTAGAGGCTCCAGAGGCAGCGGGGATCATCAGGAAGGCTCCGTAGATGTTCCAAACAGCTGATTCAGGTAAGTAAGAAAAAAAAAACAAAGCTCATATAAGGAAGGATAAGTGTAAGGGTGGGTGGGCGAGGCCAATTTCAAATCTCTACTACCGGTTCGGGCGATGAATTCCAGCTGAATTTCACCATGGGGCTGATCTAAGGTTGAAATAAGGAGGAAATTTCTGATTGTAAAAGGCATTGATCAGCAGAACAGTATCCCTCCTGAGCCACAACTAGAGATTTCTGGCAAAGATTGGGGACCCATCTGACCAGGATTGTATGAAGGTATAATATAATCAGTCAAACATAATAGAGCTGGAAGGGACCTTAGAGGTCATCTAGTTCAATCCCTCGCTCAAGCAGGAGGCCCTATACCAGTGGTGGCGAACCTATGGCATGCATGCCAGAAATGGCACTCAGAGCCCTCTCTGTGGGCATGTGGGCTGTTGCCCCAGCTAAGCTCCACCACATTTTCCCGTGGTGTTTCTCGCACAAAAGCTTGCAAAAGAAAAAGATCTCACCTCACACAGAGCTGCCAGTGTTGTGATGCCCCTCCTCCCACCAGCCAGCTGGTCTTTGGGTTTCCAGCGCACATGCGCGTGCCTTGCAGTTTGGGCACTCACTCCCTAAAAGACTTGCCATCACTGCCCTATACCATTTCAGACAAGTGACTGTCCAGTCTCTCCTTAAAACCTCCAGTGATGAAGCATGCACAACTTCTGAAGCAGTGGTGAAATTAAGCCAGATCGCACCACATCGCCCAAACCGGTAGTAGAGATTTGAAATTGGCCCCGCCCACCTGCCCCTGCCCTTATCCTTCCTTATACAAGCTTCATTTTTTTTCTTACTTACCTTAATCAGCTATTTGGAGCATCTATGGAGCCTTCCTGATGATCCTCGCTGCCACTAGTGCCTGTAAAAGAGCCATACTGCAGCACATTTGGCATGCATGTGCGCACACCGAACTGGTGGCAAAACTGGTCAGATTCCATCCCTGTTCTGAAGGCAAGTTGTTCAACGGGTTAATTGTCCTCATTGTTAGGAAGTGTCTCCTTAATTCCATGTTGCTTCTCTCCTTGATTAGTTTCCACCCATTGTTTCTTGTCCTATAGTCACAACTGAGTGAAAAATTTCTGTTGCTAAGTGAAAAAGTTGTTAAGTGAATTTTGCCCCCCTTTCTTGCCACAGTTATTAAGTGAATCGCTGCAGTTATTAAGTTCGTAACATGGTCGTTAAATGAATCTTATTGACTTTGCTTGTCAGAAGGTCACAAAAATCATGATCACATGACCCTGGGACACACTACTTAGGTCATAAACAGGGGTCAGTTGCCAAGTGTCTAAATTTTGGTTACATGACCATGAGGATGCTGCAATGATCATAAGCGAGAAAAACACGTAAGTTACCTTTTTCAGTGCTATTGTAATTTTGAATGGTCATTAAATGATAAATAGAGAGCTACCTGTAGTATGTGAGAGACAGGGAAGAGGTACTGCCTAGGGAATGATCAGATAAGAGAAGGCATAACCTACAGCTGCATAATGGGCAGAGCAAGAACTCCAAAGAGACCCCCTGCCCAAGCTCTCAAACTGTAATGGAGATGGCTTAGACTTAGAATAACTTTATTGTCACTTTAAATGTACACTAATCAGCATACATTAAAATGAAATTTCATTGCATACAGCTCTCAAAAGGCCACCGATATACACTACATAAAGTTGACAAAAAATATGCATATACCCACATGCTCACATATATTCTATGACACAGAGAAACAACACAATCTAGTTCAATTTCAATTTCAAATTTATTGGTCACATACACAGTCATACATGGTACGATATGCAGTGAAATGCTTACGCAACCGCGGGTAAGTTAGGTAGGAAGGGAGGGAGGGTGGGGGGTTAGAAAAATAGTTAAGGGTAGTTGGGAAGGTATACATGAACACGGCAAATGTACACACGAACACGGCAAGAAAAACGAATCTTGCCAGTTTACCAGACAGATGGCATAATGGGCAAAGCTGTTACAGAATCTGGTAGTCCTGCTAGAAATACCTCAAAATCTCAACCGTAAAGTCTGTTATGGTCTAACAATACTTTGAGCTCTAAGCACATAAGCAGTAGCCTGAATAATAGGAAGTGAGCTTCCTGTAATCTTCTCCACTGTCCTCACCAATCTCTGTATGGACTTTCTATCTGAGGCACCACTGCCACCAAACCAAACAGGGATGCAGTTTGTTAAAACGCTCTCAACCGTTCCTCTGTAAAAAGTGGCCAGGACAGAAGGAGAAAGAACTCACACAAACTGGGGCCTATCAATAAGGAAATCAAGTATCCAGTTAGAGGAGTATTCAAATCTAATAGGCCCAGTTTGTTCACCAAATGCTGAGGAACAATTGTGTTGAACACCGAACTAAAATCAACAAACAGTATTTGCACATGAATAGTCTTCTCCTCCAGCTAAGATGAAGCACACAGGAAACTGCATCATCTACAGAATGGCAGGAGTTTATATTTTCAGGCTTACAAGATTCTGTTAATGTAGTCTTTAAAAAAGTAAAATTAGCTCATTTGGTCGTGTCCCTTGTCTGCTTTTCTTAGAAAGGCTGACAGAAGTTTCTTATGATTCTATGATTCAGTTCTATGATTCATGGAGCAAGATTCTGATTTATGAACTTTGCTGCCCCAGCTAGTGAAAGCAGCTACTTAGATGTCTAATGGACCTGCTCAGAAATCATCCCTGGCTTCAGAATGGCAGGCATTCTGGTTGGTAGCCAAAGCCCCACATTTTTAAAACAAGCATTGCATATATTACATATAACTCAGCAGAAGCAGGACATTGATGTAGTTGCCTTTCTATTTTGAAGTTAGTGGCCATTGTTGTGTAACAGGCTGGTCTCCACAGAATTAGTCAATGTAAGCTAACTGAGGCATAAACTTATTTCAGGGCATAGTTTCTTAAATTTTAGGACTGGGGAATAACAGAAGAGAAGGAATTAATTGCTGGAAGTTTGCCAGACAAGTAAGATTTGTGGCATTTCTTTTTTCTTTCCAAGATCTCCTCACAATCTAGATGGGACAGGAGATGTGGTTTATTCTGTTGGCTCAGTCAGGTTTCCTTCTTCCAGAATAACAGAATTGGAAGAGATCCTGGATGTTTTTTAGTCCAATCCTCGACTCAAGCAGGAAACCCTATACCAGTGGTGGAGAACCTTTTATGTCATTGTGTACCGACTTTGTGCCAGAAGGGCACGCAAAACCATCCCACGGAAAATGCACAGCACCACTGGCACCTTGTCGCGGCGGAGCGGCGAAACCTGGAAGTGTAGCACCCCAGCGTATGCGTGCTCTGAGAGTCAGCCAGCTGGGCTTCCAGATTCCTGGCGCATTTGCATGCAAGACGAACAGTTGGTTGGCGCGCATGCGCTAACCAGCCGACCGGCTCTCAGACCATGCATGTGCACTAGGACGCTGGGATTCTGGGTTTCGTCACTCCTGCATGTGCATAAGCCAGCTGGCCGTCATGCATCGTTGCACGAGAATGGAACAAAGAGCCAGTGGTGCTGCGCCTTTTTTGCAGGATGGTTTTATGTGCCCTTCTGGCACACGTTCCATAGATTCACCACCATGGCCCTAAACCATATCAAACAAATGGGTGTGTTCTTAAAAACAAATGGCTGTCTTTAAAAAAAAAAAAACTCCATTGTTGGAGCCTCCAGAACTTCTGGAGGCAAGTCATTCCATTGATTAATAGTTCTAACTGTTAGGAAATTTCTCCTTAGTTCTAGGTTGCTTCTCTCCTTGATTAGTTTCCATTCATTGCTTTCAGGTGCTTTGGAGTATAGGTTGACCCCCTCTTCTTTGTGGCAGCCTCTCAAATATTGAAACATTGCTATCATGTCACCTTAATCCTTCTTTTCATTAAATTAGCCATTCCTGATTCCTGCAAACATTCTTCATATGTTTTATCCTTCAGCCCCCAACCATCTTTGTTGTTCTTCTCTGTGCTCTTTCTAGAGTCTTGACATCTTTTTATAATCATGGTAACCAAAACTGGATGCCTATGCCAATCATTCCTAATTCAATAAAATCCTATATAATGCATACTCACGCATAGCTTTTATGATTAAAGGAGGAGGTGGAACCCTAAATATTAATTAATTGGTTTTGAGAGTGGATTAATAGGGACTGGTCTATCTGGCAAGTAGAAAAAAGAAACAGGAGCAAAAAAAAAACATATCTAGGGGTTGACAGATTATTCATCATTTAAGATCTTGCTCTTTGATGTTTCTGAAGTTCCTATACTGTGGCCAGTTTTTCATCATTCATACTTTTTCTGATTTCTAAATCCTTTCTCTTCTATGGTATCACAAGCTGAGGACGTCCATTCCTGATCCTTTTCATATCTTCAGTAGATTCAGGCAAATGCTTGGTTGGTCCCTTCACATCACAGCAAACTATCCCTTTATGCAGGTGATACCCATGTTGTCCCACCCTCCACCATGCTCCAAATTAAGGCACTTTATATTGCTTGAATTTTGTAGCAAGTGGGTCATGATACAGTAGAATATTTCAGGAGCTAAATATAAATCTAAGGTGATATTATAAACTATCCCTGTCAAATAGTGAGTTAAATATGGAGAATGTTGTGGCCCAACAGCAGCCGGCTGAGCTGTTGGTGGAATCTGACAGCGATGAATACTCTGGGACTGGTCCTAGAGGCTGAGGAAGACTCTGGGGGGGGGGTGTTCGGGGTCAGAGCAGGGATTAGAGAGGCCTGTCAGCCACCAGGTGGCATCTGAATCAGGGAGCAGTGAGGAAGAACAGGGGGAGGCTGTCCCTGATGTGCGTATGTGTAGGGCTATGAAGAGGAGAGAGCAGCTTCGGAAGCAGAGAAGAAAATAAGGGGTTAATGATTGGCCCCTCCCAGAGAGCTTATAGGTGGGGTGATGGGAGGGGAATGTTGCAGGAAACAACAGTTTATTCACTTAGCCATGTGGAAGGCTTTTGGGCAATCTGTAAGTTGCTATCAAACTTTGGTTTAAATTAAGATAGAATTCTGGGTTCGCAGCCAGGGGGTTGCTTATCTCTGCATTAGTTGCGGCATGCAGCCAGATATGTCTTCATGTGTATGAAGACCTGAACCAGAACAGAGAACTTGGAACCTCCTACATTTGAATGTTTTTGTACCCAACCAAAAATTCTTTCCTTAATTCCTGATTTGCTGCCTTATTATGGTGAGATGGTGTTACTGGAAGAGATGAGCAAAGAATGTCGGGAATATATATAACAAGAATATACATTTCCACAGGGCCTACAAGGTGTGAAGGTTTTCTCAGCTGCCAAGCTAAAGGAAGGAGGCACCTATAGTGGACAACATTAACTCTGTCCTACACATTGGCAAAAAAATCAGAATACCAAATATAAATTGGGTGGAAATGATCTCGTAAATGACCTTCACTTTGTCAAGGACCTAGGAGTACTCATCTTAAACAATCTAAGTCCTAGAGCTCAGTGTAACAGCATTGCCAGAAAGGCATTAAGAGTTGTTAACCTAATCTTGTGAAGCTTCTTGTCTTGTAACACTGTACTGCTTACTAGGGCATATAAAACCTTTGCCAGACCAATTCTTGAATACAGCTCATCCACCTGGATTCCACACTGTATATCGGACATTAACACAATTGAGCGGGTCCAGAGCAGAAGTGAAATTCAGCAGGTTCTAGCAGGTTCACTAGAACCGGTAGTAAGTTTTCTAAGCAGTTCGGAGAACCGGTTGTTAGAAGAAATCTCCTTTTTTTTTCCACTTTACGGGGTTAATCCTGTAAGGAAGGCAGGAAAAAAACATTCTGGGGTTGTTTCTAGCCTAATCTTTATTGCTCTGCTTACAGAAACTGCCCACCCAGTCACATGCCCTCAGAATTGGTAGTAGAATAATTTGAATTCCACCACTGCAGAAGGACATGAATTAGCATTTGCTGGCATGATTAAAACCAGCCAGAACTGAACAAAGGTGTAGTGATTTGAAGCGTGTTCCTGAGGGAGAAAAGGCAGATTTCCATAGATCAAAATTCGGCTTACTGCAAAGAATATTAACATCTGCTCTTTCGTGCACTTTTACAATACTAAATATTCCTCTCTTCTATATTGGAAGCTCTTGCAAAAAAAGAGCTAACCACTATATTACAAAAAAAAAAAAATCCTATTATTTAGCAAGTAAGTACGATTGTTCATTTTATTAGGTGGAGACAAAATTATAATGTCTGAAAAGTCATGCCTTTCATAACCTTTGTAGAAAAGATTTCAAGGCTGTAGATGGGGAGGGGGGAAACAGATGTAAAGGCAGATGTTATCCAGCAGGTATCTTGTGTAAGAAGTCAGAAAACTTGACCCCCCCACACACACATCCCTACATCTTAGCTAGGGCTCTTTTCTGCTCTGCAGAAATTTAAATGGCCACTAAATGGCAGCAAAGGGATACACAACCTGTTCACTTTTTGCTGTCATCTAGTTGTCATCTGAATGGTTGCAGTCAAAATATCGTTCTGTATCCCAAATATCAGACGTGGTATTTTAAAACTGCTTGGAACTCTCTGAAGCACATATCTAATGACACTGCATTAATAACCATTATCATGATTGCAATTATCACTTTGATGATGGTGATTGTAAAGGATGAATAATAGTTCTTTTCTTATATAACTTAAAAAGGAAAAAAAGGGTGTTCTATGTTTTCTACTAAAATTGGCCGCGGGGTGGGAATGGCTGATAAAAATCCCCCCTTACAAAAAGGATTTGTTACACTTAATTTCAGAAGTCTACTAAGAGGAATTATGTAATATTATTATTCAGTAATAAAGTATAATATTGTTTCATTTCTGTCACACTATTAAATAGCTCAGGGCAGTTTACATTAAAATTTAAACTATTTGGAGGCATGGAAACAAAAATAAACAGATTAAAATGAACGGATAGTAAAAACCTTTTAAAACTATTGAATAAGATTAATAAAAAAGTCATCTAGGGCTCTTTTGGAAGTTTCTAAATAATGTTTTACTACTGATATTTACAAGGAACGTAGCACCTCTGAATTGACCTCTTCTAATCACCTAGCAGGGCTGTCAAACTCAAGGCTCGTGGGCCAGATGCGGCCTGTGATATGGTCAGATCTGGCCTACGGGGCCATCCTGGAAAATGTAAGATCCATGTCACTTCATCCCAGTCTACCCAATGTGGCTTCAGCCTGGTCTAACCATTGCAAAGAGAAAATGCATGGGTGATCTTGGGGGCTCCTTGGAACTCCCATATTACACCTCTCCTGCGCGAGCTACACTGGCTCCCTGTGGCCTTCTGGGTGCAATTCAAGGTGCTGGTTCTTACCTTTAAAGCGTTTCATGGCTTGGGATCCGGGTACTTATGGGACCGCCTGTTGCCACCATCAGCCTCCTGCGTTCCCACAGGGCAGGCCTCCTCGGGGTTCCATTGTCGGGTCGATGTCAACTGACAGCCCCGAGGGTACGAGCCTTCTCTGTGGCTGCGCCCTCCTATGGAACGAATTGCTCCCAGAGATCCAGATCATCACAGACCTGCGGACCTTCCGGCGTGCATTAAAGACCCATTTGTTTCAACAGGCCGATCTGGCCTAGCATTAATCTTGGGGTTGTAATTGGTTTTTTAAATTTTTTAAATTTTAATTTTTTTATAATTTTATAATTTTAATCAACCACTTAATTTTATTTTTTAATCTGTTTTTTAATTGTTGCTGATTCATTGCCTTGTTTTTTAGATGTTTGTACACCGTCTCGAATCCCTTCTCGGGAGAGAGGCGGTTTAGAAATTTAAATAAATAAATAAATAAATAATAACATAACATGCCAGCAATTTGGGGTGGTGGTGTCAACTTGGCCACACCCACCCACAGTCACACCCGCTCAATCAGCCCACCCGCCATACCCCAAAGGTCAACCACAGCCCTGATGCAGCCCTCAATGAAATTAAGTTTGACACTCCTGATCTATAGCAATAGCACTTGGACTTATATACTAATTCATAGTGGTTTACAGCCTCTCTAAGCAGTTTAGAGTCAGCCTATTGCCCCCAACAATTTGGGTCCTCACTTTATCAACCTTGGAAGGATGGAAAGTTGAGTCAACCTTGCGCTGGTCAGGATCGAACTGCTGGCACTCAGCAGGATTAGCTTGAAACATAGCATTCTAACCACGGTGCCACCATGGTTCTTGGGGGTTATTCAGGAAAAGGCACAAACTATTTAGGTCTATGAACCTGATAATTAACATTTTATATTTCTCCCGGAAACCTAGAAGCAGTTGGCACTTAGGAGTTTTAAAAACAGACATAAAATGGTATCTCCAAATAACCTCAGACACCAATCCGGCTGCTACATGTTGAAATAATTGCAGTTACCATATAGCAGGGATGGGCGACAATGCCAACTTTATGACTTTCCACCACCAGAGTTCCTGAATCAGCATGGTGGCTGTAGGAAGTATCATCTGATGGTCTGCTTTGGAGACTGGCAGCTGATGCACCATCATTTTGCTATAACTCTTTTAAACCAAAGGTTAAAGAGCCTTGGTGGCGCAGTGGTTAGAGTGCAGTACTGTAGTGCTTCTGATGACTGCAGGTTCAAATCCCACCAGGCTCAAGGTTGACTCAGCTTTCCATCCTTCCAAGGTGGGTAAAATGAGGACCCAGATTGTTGGGGGCAACATGCTGACTCTGTAAACCGCTTAGAGAGGGCTGGGAAGCACTATAAAGCGGTATATAAGTCTAAGTGCTATTGTTATGAATCTTGTCATAGCTTCATCCGAAAATATCTAGGCAGGACCAGGATCCAAGAGCATCCTCACACTATGTGATCTGATATTTTTGAGAGGTGTTGTATAACCCCATCCAGAAGAAAAAGACCATCTGTACTATAAGACAACCCATCACAAAGACCATTTCCATCTTGCTTGGATTCAGTTTTAATTTATCATACACCATCCATCCATCCATCTGTAGTCAGAATACTATATCAATATCTGGGAAATATCAGATAGACATGGAATTTTATTTATGGCACCATTCTTGTTAAATTGTACTATCATCCATGAAAGACTATTTTTTTAATTCTGTCTCATTTTAGGTCAATAGCAATGATGAATTGCCTAACTTTCTTCCCTTGGTGTGTCTCTGAACTCTTCATGGCTCAATATTTGAATGTTATATAAGAAACATGGGAATCATCCCAGAGGTAAAATTCATCAGGTTCTAGCAGGTTCGCTAGAACTGGTAGTAAATTTTCTAAGCAGTTTGGAGAACCGGTCATTAGAAGAAATTTCCTTTTGATTTTTTCTACTTTATAGGGTTAATCCTGTAAGGAAGGCAGGAAAAAACATTTTGGTGTTCTGCCCACCCAATCACATGACCCCCATACATGCCCACCAAGCCACACCCACAGAACCAGTAGTAAAAAAAAATGAATTCCACCACTGAATCATTGTACAAGAAGTGTCTATGGAGATTCTCAGTCATTCAGATCATGGTTATCCCAAAGGTGCTTTTTCAAAAAGCAACTGGACTTTTTCTTTGAAGATGTTTCACTTTTCTATTGTTGTTGTTTTTTTTGTAAAAATTTTATTAAATTTTCAACAACAAACAACTACACAAACAAACATCAAACAATATATCTTTTTT
>JAEANM010019567.1:0-12327 GCA_017656035.1 Myanophis thanlyinensis | reverse complement strand
TATGTGTATGTGTATGGATGGTCTAAGTCTGTTTGGGTCTCGTCCAGACCTAGACCTGCATACCTGTACCAGTGAAAATCTATGAAAACATACACACACACAATACCTATGCAGCCTTTTCCAACATGGTAGTAAAATACAAGCAGAGGAGAGAACAGTTTCAGTTCAGAGCACAGCATGCTCAGACTTGTTTTAGTTTCTGTTTCAGAGCTCAGCACAAACTAAGCCACACCCAGGCTCCTTTCTGTCTGAGTCACCAATCAGCTCCCATTGGCTGATCTTGTTACTATGCCTCTTTCAATCATAAACTCTCAATATACTGGTAGTCCTTCCTTTATGATGGAAGAGACATAAAGCCAAATAATTTTAACCTGTATTTGAAGACTCAAATTCACAATTCCCTTCAAATGCCTGAGAGTCCTTTTCTTCACATCCAATGCAATTGTATTGGTGCAACAGTAAAGTGACTTGCTTATAGCACAAGCTATGTCTGGTCTGGACCACATTGTTGGATAGCACTTTCTTTTTGTATACCCATTTACATCCTATGGCTTTGCAACCCTGTAGCAAAGTCATAGATGCAAACATTTTATGTTCATCCATGGATTCCATTTCTTAGTCCATGGCTTCTTTCCATTTCACTTGTTCAATTTTGGGTAATGCCAATACTTCCTTATAGTTCCTTTGCTCATACCGTATGTTACACACTTTTATTTTACTAGCAGAATACCTGTCAGGTGGAATCCTCTTGTTCCATTGCTCTGACCTACATGACATTGACTGCTTCTGTGTTTTAACCTTCTCTTGCTTCATATCTTTTTCAGCTTCTCCTGCCTGAATGCTGACACCATCACTAAGTGAGTTACCATCAGTAAGTGTATCATTCCAAAAATTTGCATCAATTCTTTTGCAATTTTGCTCTGCAAAGATAGCAGATCTGGAAATAACTATTATTTTGCCCCCATTGCTAAAGCGATAGCTCTTTGAGGCTCATAGCCTGCAAACCTGGCCTTTGGTTGTCCTTTCCTTCTGACTGCTTTGGAATATGCCCCCTTGCATTGCTTCCAAACACCCTTAAATGTGCCAGAAATGGCTTTCTCCCATATAGCACTGCATATGGAGTATCATTAATAGATGAACTCCACAGCCTATTGATTAAATAGTTATCAGTCAACATGTCTTCACCCCAATATTACCTGCTCAGACTAGAATTCTCTAGCAGTGAGTTCATTGTTTGTAATACTCCATTCTGTCTCTCAAATACACTATTCGCAGCTGCTGTATATGGATTAATGCATCTGTGTTTTATTCCTGACTGCCCCAACCATTGTTGAAATCTTGCTGACATGAATTCTGAACCTTCTGTCAGTTTGCAACTGACATACCTGTTGTTTATATCTTTTTTCTACCAAGCTTACCCATTGCTTACATTTCTGTAGCGCCTACAGAATAGCAAAACCTAAACCTGCTGTGGTCATCTACAATGACCAGCACATACTTTGCTCCTCCCAAACTGGCTTTGCCCATCCAACTATGCATGTACCAGTTCTAGAGCTCTTGTTGTCTGCCTTGTGCTACTCTTGCTTACTGGGAATGCTTTGGGCTTTGATGACTTACATGCTGCACAGTCCAAATACATTTACACCCTTTTCAATTCAACCCTTCTCCAAACTGTACCATCTTTTGAAAAACTCTAATGCTGGCATGGCCAAGCTTTCTATGCAAGAGATGAATTCATAAATCATGTTGTGCCACATTTCCAAATGTTTGGGCACATTTAACCTTTTGCCTCTGCAATACATAAAGGTTATCCTATTTTATGCCTTGTGCACATAAACTTCCTTTTTTCTTTATGAGATATATCCCACTTACAAATGTGGTCTCAAAGTCTTACTTATCTAAGCTAGAGACACTCAGTAAATTATGCTCATTTCAGGTACACATAATACATCATAAAACTTTTCCTCCAAATGTGGAACCGGGACACTGCCTTTTCCAATAACATTTGCCTTTTGGCCATTTGCCAAGGCCGTTGTATCTCCTCCAGCTGGATCCATCCTGTAAAACAATATAGAATTATCAACAATTGTTTCACTATTCACTTTTGCTGCACACATGTTGTGCATTGACAATAAAAGGATTGAACTGAACTAGCCCACTGTCTATTAACCATTTGTCTCTGCTATTACAATAGCTGACTTTTGCCACAGCAACTAGTTCATCTGCTGCTTTTCTTCCTTGCAGATAGTTTTTTCTTTGCAAATAGTTTCTTATTTGCAAACAGTATCTCTTTAAATGTATCTTTTCACCACAGATGAAATACCTTGTTGCTGGAAATTTCTGCTTAGAAAATCTTTTCTGGGCTGTAATCAGGTCTCTGTTGTTTTTTTTCTTTCTCTGCTCCTTTGGCCCCCACCTCAGGAATTTCTCCTCGTGGCTTCTTCTAAAATGGCACTTGTTTTCCTCAGCAATCAAACAAGCCATTAGGGCCTCCAAATCAATGGTGGAATTCAATTTTTTTACTACCGGCTTGGTGGGAGTGGCTTGGTGGTCATGTGACTGGGTAGGTGTAGGCAACTCGATGTGACTTATGTCAAGGGGCACTTCAGCTCACCTCTTGTGACCATGGGGATGCTGCAATGGCTGTAAGTGTGAAAAACAGTCATAAGTCACTTTTTTCAGTGCCATTGTAACTTTGAATGGTCAACAGCCAACTCTTGGTGAAACCTTTTAGCAGAGAGGTCATTTAAGCTCTCCAGAAAGAGCCCAACCATGAGAAGAAATTCTTAGATCCATTTGCAGCACTTAAAGATACCAGCTGGTGTGACCTCATAACATATCCTAAGGAAAATCATCCAGGTTTAAATAAAGATCACATGCTTCCCAGAAAGGCAGTAAAAAAGTCCATGCCAAACTTGCATCCTGCCTCTTGGAAGTACACCTCAAAAGGACAATGCCAAGAACCACTAAAGCAGTGAAGGAAGACCTCCTCCCCAGATAGAAAAAGAAACCACGAAGCAGGACAAAATTCAAACACAATACAAATAATTGTTTTAAAACTAAAACACAAGCTCATTGCCAGAGCTCACACCCCACACAAACCCAAGTGTAAAAACTTGAGATAAGCCTAACTACAAAGAAAGCAAATAACGCTTGAATGAAAGAAAGGAGCAAACAGCTGTTGCTTGTTAAACCAATTAGCAGAACAAATAAACACTTGCCAGATTTCTGAAGCTTATTCTTTTCAGGAATAGAGATTAATCTCTTTCCTTCCAAGCAAAGGTGAATAGGGAAAATTATCCCATCAATGAACACAGGATTAAAGTCATCAAGCACAGAATTAAACTTCACCAAGGTTACAATGTAATAAGGGGAGAGGCAATTTCTGTAAACAGGGCAATAAAATTAACCTAGAAACAACTGCCTTCTTTACAGGATTAAGCCTGTAAAATTAATCTTTATGGGATTAACCATGTAAAGTGGAAAAAAACAAGGAAATTTCTTCTAACAACCGGTTCTCTGAACTGCTTAGAAACAGAAGACCAGATCACCAAACTGGCTTGTACCAGGATCCTCAAGGCCATTTGCCCTAAGAATAGAATGTTACCAGTTTTACATCTCAGAGTTTCTCAAAATATCATACCAACATTGCATTGGCTGGCTGGGAGGCTGATCATGGGGAGGGATTGGGAGTTGGAAAGAATAGCTTTGCATTTTGCATGGGAACATCAGATTCTGCCTGACTTCATTGCAATTAGTTTCAGTAAAAGTTCATTTCCTTCAACTAAACAAGTCCTACTTTCCTGAAAGAGCAAACTGGGGTAGATCTGACATTAGGTGGAATCTGCAATTTTGCAGATTCTCAGAGAGGATTTTACCTCTACCATGGGGATTGTGCATACAATGTCTACTCAAGTGAGTGACCAAGAAGAAATTGAAACTTGGTGGGAGGTGTCTATGAGACCCCCTTCGGGCGGACTGGATCTGTCCAAATGACTGACGTAAGATGACTCGTCAAGACCCAGATTGTCCCTAGGTATCGGGAGAAAAGAATGGGAATAAAAAACCCTAAGAGTAACATTCACCTGCAGGGACAGAGTCAGCAAGCTGAGCTGGAAGGGCTGGAGGAAGAAAGCGATGAGTATGGAGAGTGACCAGGTGGAATGCATAAAGTTCATGCAGGGGGCTTTTGAGAATCCCAAAGCATGAGAAACCCTGACGGGGCAACCTGATGTGCATCCACACACACACACACTCCACAGTTGGCAACAATATCCCTACTGCAACAGCCATCCCAATGACAATGGCTGCCATCCCTCCAGTACTGGGAGTGGCTGCCTGGCAAGGAGCACCAGTGGGACAAGCCATGAGGGATGGAGAGCCTGCAAGACACCCCCTCAAGTGTGAAGTTTAATGGAGCCCTCCAGCAACTGGAATTCTTTCTGGCCCAGGTCTGAACCTACATGCTGGAATATTTCTACCCACCAAAAGAGCCAAGAAATCTCAACTGCCCTCCAGAAGCTATTTGAAGGTCCTTGGCTGATCACAAGGCCAGGGACACATCAAAACCATCCTGCAAGGGAGGAGGAGGTTAGCCAAGTACACACAAAAATTATGCATGGTGGCATGCTGACTAACAGACTGGCCACAAGATATACTCATCAGTTACTTCAGATAGGCTCAGTGATGAAATCTATATCTGTACCTGTCTCTAGGGCTGCCCTCTCTTACACTCCATGGATGGTTCATCCTAGTGGAGGAATTAGAGATTGACCTGACCCAGAACAAGAACTGACTGGGACACAAGTGGTGAAAGCCCCCATCTGAGAAGCAGGATGTCCCAAAACCACTGATGAGCACCTGAGGCCCATAGCAGCACTCAACTGCTTCTAGTGCAGAAGAGAGGCGCACCATGCAGCTGAGTGCACAGCCTGCCACCTAGTGAGCCAACCCCTGCATCTGCAAAGAAGTCTATCAAGCTACCACAACAGACCCAAGAAATGGTCCTAGAAGGAGTACAAGTCATAGCTTTCTCTCTACCCCCCAGGAGTGGCAATGAAACTTCAACCAACACAGCAGAGGGCTCTGGGGAAATCAACTCTGATGGCAACCCCTTAGTGGCCTCCTTACTCTCGTGACTATCTCCATAGAACTAGAGGTCTAATCCTTGGGATGCAAAGCAAGCTTGCTGGCCCTACTGGACATAGGTTGCACCAGATGCCTGGTCAACCCTATCTTAGTTTAGCAGCTAGGGATCAGACTGAAGCAGCTTAAAGTGCCAGTGAATTTCTGCCAGCTGGCATCCAGCAATGTTCATCACCAAACCAGTGGAGTTGCAGATAAGGGTGCATACAGAGACTGAGTTTTATAGTGGCCCCTGGCATGGAGATACTACTGGCACTGGAGCTAGCATGGCTGCTGAAATGGAATGCCTACATGAACTGGAGATGTTAAAAATACAATGGACAAACCCAGAGAAAAATCAGAAAATAGATCAGGCTGCCCAAGACCATAGGCAGGAGATGTATCCCAGGAACAGAAGGAGGCAAGCCCTCAAATCCCCAGAGTACCAAGACCTACATGATGTATTTAGTGGCCCTGCAGTGGGAGGAGGGGAGAGGGGGAGATCACCTCTTCCTCCTTTATACCCCAAAACCCCATCTTCCCTGTTCACCAAGCCCCTGGTCTGCACCCTTCTTACTGGAGCAAGATGTGCAACTCAATGTTACCCATGGAGGTCTCCCAGTGCAGTGCTGTGTCTGGATTTCAACTGCCCACAACTCCCCCTTTTCTTGCTGATCATCTTTTCCTTGTGCTGAAGATGCATGGAGGAAGGTGTTAAAAGATAATATTTTGGAAATGTTACCTGCGGAGGTATCCTGGTGCAATGCTCTGCCACAGCTTCAGAGCAAACCTCTTCCTTCCCTGCACAGGATTACAAGGCTGAAGGCTTTGGATGGAGCATTTTTGGGATGTGCATCTATGCAGGGCTCCCAAAAAAAGGATGAGCAGCAAGAATCCCTCCCCCCTATTTTCCTGCTGATCATCCTTTCCTTAAGGAGCCTTGCATAGACACACATCCCAAAAATGCTGATACATTATACGTGATACATTATAACCTTGGAAATTGTTTTGAGAATTGCCACCTGGAAGATAAGAACTGGCTACATGTATGAGTAAATTCTACAAGAGAGTTCCATTTTCCCCTTTGTTTATAAGAATACAGAATAAAGATAGAGAGTGAACTACTGAAGTACTTTTGAATAGTATAGTTCTTGGACTAAAAAGAAATAAAACATACAGATAGCCTGAGAAAGCTTGAAGAGAGATTTGCCTATGTTCCTGAATACAAAGTGTACTTTTTCTCTTTTTTTTACCATTGGCTGAAAGTTATGGTCTTGATTTTTGTCTTCTTTTTTTGAAAAATCTTTTCAAAAGTCATTGGTATTTTCTTTTGGGGGGGGCATCAGGCCAATATTGGATTACATTTTTTTTCTTTTCTCTTTTTCCTCTGGATCCTTTCCTCTCCTT
The DNA here is from genome assembly GCA_017656035.1 of Myanophis thanlyinensis. NCBI lineage: Eukaryota > Metazoa > Chordata > Lepidosauria > Squamata > Homalopsidae > Myanophis > Myanophis thanlyinensis. The sequence goes on along the minus strand of JAEANM010019567.1, from coordinate 5,796 downwards.
CTTTTTTATTTTTTCATTTTCTACCTTATGCATTCTGGATGTTTTTATATTTCATTTTTTATTTCTATTGTTGGATTATGTCTTGGATTGATATTCCTATTTTTGATTGGATTATAATTAACTCTTCACATTACTGGGTTACAATTAAGACTTGATAAGAAAGTAAAATGAAGAAATCTGCATCCTCCTCTATATAATTACCAGCATTTTCTAGCCCAGTGGGGCAAAGGAACATGGAGTTTATGCTTCAGCAGGAGAAAACCAATGTTATGCATCTGGAGATGAAGACCATGCTGCAATCTATGCATTAAGACAGGGGTCGGGAACCTATGGCTCACGAGCCAGGTGTGGCTCTTTTAAGAATTTAATCTGGCTCGCAGAAAAAACATAATCCATCAATAGAGAGAGGGTTTTTTTCCTCTCTTAGGCTCGCCCCCACCATTCCCCTCAAGGCACTCTCCCCGAATAGGAATTAGGTGCTAGAGATGGTGACTGGAGGGGTGGGGGTGGGTGGAAAGGAAGGAGAAAGTGGGGCAGTATTCAGGGGAAAGCGGAGCCAGCGGGGGTGGCAGAAAAATCTGGATGTGACGGTATCATCTGGCAGAGGCCTCCTCAAAGCCTTATCCAAGAAACAAGCAGGTGAGAAGGCCGCCGCGAGAGAATGGAATCCGTGGGGATGGCGGGAAGGAAGGGAAAGGAGGAGGAGGAGGGAAGAGGAAGCCACCATCAGCCCCTGGAACTGCCGGGGAAGCTCCCTCACATGCTTTCCCCCGCCCCGGGTGCGGAGGGGAGGGAAGGGGGTGGAAGTCTCCCTTGTCGGCCTGAGAGGGGAGCCAGGCCACATTCTGGCTGGACGGGCTGAGAGTACCGGGAGTCGAAGGACTCCCTGTTTTCTTCCTCCCCTCAGTGAAAGGATGGGAAGGAAAGGCCCCCAAGCACATGCGTGTGTGTATGTGAGGGAGAGAGAGAGCGAGATCATGAAGGAATCAATTACAATGGATAATAATTCCATGCGCTGCTGTGGAACGTTAAAAGCCGGGGGAGGGGGAGGAGGGAATGGAGCAGCCTGTGGGAAAAGGGATTCCCCTCAAGAGTGATGGGTCTTACTGAATATATGGCTCTTACTGAAATAAATTTCCAAATATTTTGCTTTCATGGCTCTCTTGAGTCAAAAAGGTTCCCGACCCCTGCATTAAGACCTGAAGGGTCAGATAAAAGAGGGGAAAGAAGAGGTGAGATTAAAGTAGTGAGGGATGAGGTGAAAGAGGTGAAGGGAAAGATGGGAAAGTTAGAGGATAAAATGGAAAACCTCCAACAAATGATGACTAAAAATGAACAGTGGATCCAGAAAGTTGAAGAAAATTCATTCCGACAGAGAAACAAATGGAAGAAATTTCAGTGGCCGGTCAGTCATGAAAAAACAATTATTTTATTGGAAATGGACAGAGCTGAATATTATCTGCACTTTCAGAACGTTGAAGAAGAAAAAGGTGAGAAATAATGGTAGAATTGTTGGCACCAATTCTTGATACCACTCCAGATGGAATAATGAATGAAATTGACAAAACATTTAGAGTGCATACCAGATATGCAACAACAAATTAATTTCCAAGAGAGATATATGTGACATTTACAAAGAAAGCGATTAAACTAGCAATTTTACAAAGAGAGCTGAACCATTAAAGTATAAAGGAAAAGAATTAATAATTTTAAAACAAGTCCCTGGATGAGTGAGAGAGATAAGAAAATATTACCAATTTTTGACCAAGCTGCTGGTTAAGAGCTAGATGAATTTTTGATGGCTGATCCAAGAAGGCATTCTTGTAACATGAATGGAACAGAGATACAGATTAGATTCGATAGAAAAAGCATGGAAATTTTATGAAGAATCTTTTGTTATTCATGAAGAATCAAGAGAACTAAATGAGACAAACAACAAGGAACAGTAGGTATGACTGAAATGCAACAAATTGAAGTGGAGAGGAAGGTGGAGAAGGGTGGAGAGGAATACAGGAAGGAGCAGTACCAAAGTTGATGCAAAGATCACCCAGAGAAGTAAGATCGACCAGATTAATACGACCTATCTATACAGCCAAAGCATGGAAGAAACCCTAAGTCCCTTCTTGGGAGAGGGGCGATAAATAAATAAATAAATAACTTTCAATGAAAATAAATGGATTGAGCTTGATGTCCAAACAAAGTAGAAACTTTGATAAATTTAAAAAAATAAATAAATTTGGATATGATTTGCTTATAAGAAGTTCATATTAAACAACAACACCAGAAACTATTAGGATGTACAAAATTCATGAAAATATTCACATCTTTAGCACCACAAGAGAAGAAAAGAGGCATAGCCTTCTACATTAAAGAATCTATAAAAGCCAATTTAATTTATGTGGATGGAGAAGGAAGAATTTTGATGGTAGAGATAATACTTAATTCAAAATCAATATTAATGTTAGGAATTTATGTACCGAACGTTGGAAAGGAAGATTTTTTAACAATCTTTAAAAAATCATATAATTGGAATATGAAAATATTTGTATATTAGGAGACTTTAACTTCATTGTAGATCTGGACCTGGATTATAAATCTGCTAAACTAATTAAATTGCCAAAAAGAACCCTCCCAAACTCATTTGTACAAATGAAAGAGGATTTGGCTATCCAAGATGTTTGGAGAAAATTGCACCTAAAAGAGAAACAATTTACATTTTATTCCAATAGACATGATCCTGGTCAAGGGTAGACATGGTATGGATGACAGATAAATTAAAAAATGATGCAGAAGAGATTGAAATAGAAGCAAGCACCTGGGCAAACTAAAATTTAAATTGAAAGGACAGAAGAAAAGACAAAGATGGACATTAAATGAAACAATTTTAAAGGGTAAAGCCATTTATACAGTTGTTGGAAAGAGAATTGGACTTTTTAAAAAAATAGACTGGGAGAGATCTCTATCCAAAATGTGTGGGATATTGCTAAAGCATATATTAGAGGATTAATGATAACTTACATAGGGAAAAAGAATAAAGAGAAAAGACAATATAGAAAAACATTAGAAAATGACTATAAGAAATTGGAGATAAGTTACAGACAGACCCATCAAAGAAGAATGTGAAGAATAAAATAGAAACATTAAAACATAAACTGGATTTGCTGGATAAAACTGAACTAGCACAAAAAATTAGAAGTACAAAACAATTTTTTTTGAAAATGCAAATAAACCAGGCCGATGGTTAGCATACAAATTGAAAAAAGAAAAGCAAAAGAAATGGATTCATCAATTATTAGATAAACAAGGGAATCTCCAATACCAAAATGAAGAGAAAAGAAAGTGATTCAAACTGAACTATATGATAAAGAAGCAATTTCCGAGGAAAACATAAAGCAGTATCTGAAAAAAGCTGATTTGCCTACAATACCAGACTCAGTGAAAAATATCCTGATAGAACGGATTACAATGATGGAGCTGACAGAAGCAATCAAGAAGCAAAACAATGCTAAGACACCAGGAATGGATGGGTTAGCAGCAGAGTTTTATAAACACTTGCAAAACCCCTTTGGAGTATCAATGCTATACTTGTTCAATGAGGTAATACTGAACGTGACGATACCAGACTCATGGAATGAAGCATATATAACTCTCATACTGAAAGAAGATTCAGATTTACAGCAGATAAAAAATTACAGACCTATATCATTGTTGAATGTGGACTACAAAATTTATGTAACAATAATTGTGGAAAGATGAAAAAGTTTTTGAATGAATTTATATACCCGGACCAAAATGGATTTCTCTCCAAAAGACAAATCAAGAACAATATGAAAATTATTTTAAATACTTTAGAGTATTATGAAGCCCACCCAGGAAGATAAATGGCTTTGATCTTCCTGGATGCATAGAAAGCTTTTGATAACATGATTTGACAATTTATGTTTTTACAATTACAACAAATGGACTTTGGGGAGAAATTCATAAATATGCTTAAAGCAATTTATTATAAACAGACAGCAAAGGTGTTGCTGAATGGTAATTTGACAGAGAAATTTGATATTAAGGAAGGTACACGACAAAGCTGTTCACTATCCCCTCTATTGTTTATCTTAACCTTGGAAGTGCTAAATAGAGGAGTTCAACAAGAACTAGAGATTAAAGGTAAGGAAATAAAAAAGAAGAATACAAATTGCAGGCATTTGCAGATGATTTGGGGTTTTTTGGGGGGGGGGGTTCCCTTTGTCCCACACCACTTTCCCACGAGGTTTCTCGTTGAAATCCAGCTCCTCTTGCCATTCTGCCTCACCTTAAGTCCAGTGTGGTCTAATTTCCTCCAGCTCACTCCTGTGGTTGGACATCAGATGCTTCATCTCCATGGTAGACTGCTGTCTCCTGGTTGACCATTAAAAGAGATCTTGCTTAATGTCAGGGCTGCATCTGTACATTTCATAGGAAAAAAAACTACTCTGCTCCATAGATTTAGAGAAAAGTACTTTTACCAAGAACAGACTGATAACATACTGATAACAGCGAAAGGAAAGCAAGATCTGAGTAAAAAGCCCATGCACATAAGAATTTCAAATACATTCTACGGCCCAATCCCCTTGTATCTAGGCAACCACATACCAAAGCTGCAAATAATAGCTGCAGCATAGCTGAAATATGAGTTTCCCTGACTCCCTCCTCCCTATTTTATGGCAGCAAGCCAACAGCTAGCTGACACTACTATAAATTCTCTTTGTGTGGCATCTTGCATGTTAAACCTGTCATCATGTTCAAATATTCATATTTCCTGCTGTCTTAATTATTTGTCTGATAAATTATGGACTAAGTTTACAAAGATTTTTGAGCATGACTTTAACTTTTGAATTTTATCCCTTTTAGCCTTCCAGAGGGCCATGAAGACCTGGCTCTTCTTCCAGGCATTGGACTAGGATGGGAGTTATGCTGTTTGATCTGGCATCTGGAGGGGCAGAGGAAGGATATTTCCATTTTTAATTACATTTTTACAAATTCTTCTGGTTTTTCCAGAGTCAATATATGATACAGGTCATATAAGTCCTGTAAATAAATAAATGATCTCATTTGCATAGCAATTTATAGTGCTTTTTCTATATCAAGACAACTTTCAGAACTATTAGTCCTTGCTTAACAACTACCTTATTTACCCAACAAAGTTATGACTGTTGAAAAAGAAACTTTATAACTGGTCCTTGTACTTAATACTGTCCTGTGAATATGTGATGACATTTGTGTATTTCACAGCTAGCTTCTGAGAAGCAGAGTCAATGGCAGTAAAATTGCAAATGGCAACCACATGTTAACTCACTTAATGACCATGACAGAAATGAGATCATAAGTCCCTCACAGTCATGTGATAACTTGCTTAAGGACCATGTTCCTTAGTAACAGAGTTTCTGGTTCCAATTGTGATTGTTTAACAAAGACTATCTGTGGCTTTGCTGAATTCACAAGAGCTTAAAAATGATTCTGGGACATCTCTATTAGGCCAAATCCTTAAATAATCATATTAGACTATAAGCCCCACTGTACTGAATAGTAGTATAGTGGCACAGTACAGTGAGGAGTAGATTGTACAATAGTCTGAAACCAGATTGGTCTTTTAGAACAACAAAGTACGCTAGTCAACTTCTCATGCCACAGAGATAGAACATACACTTCAGTCTTCATCATACTTAGCTTTGAAACTAGAAAGAAAGAAAGATAGGTACATACGTCTTGAATATTATAGTTAGTAGTTTCTGGTTTTCTGATACAAGTGCAGCTGTTCTAATA
>JAEANM010019566.1:0-12328 GCA_017656035.1 Myanophis thanlyinensis | reverse complement strand
TAAAATTGATGAATCTAAAAATTTATCAAAATTTAAAATTTAATATATTAAAATTAACTACCCCAAAGTATCAAGGTGATAAAGCATCATCCAGATGCCGGGGAAGCTGCCGTGCCACCACAGTCTCAACAGCCTTCGCTAGGAAGGGAAGGTTGGAGACCGGCCGATAACTAGCCAACAAGACTGGGTCCAGGGATGGCTTCTTGAGGAGGGGCCTCACCACCACCCCTTTCAGGGCCGCCGTCAGAGACCCCTCCCTCAAAGAAGCCTTAATAATAATTCTACATTTGTACTCAGAGGAAATATATATTTTGGACCAGTCACTCTCTCTAACCCCATAGGGTTGTTGTTTTGGGACAATCATGGGAAGGAGTATTGGATATGTTTGCTGCCTTGAGTTTCTTATAAAAATAATAAAGGCCAGAATATAAATAAATAAATAAAAATATCTCCTGCAACAAGAGATATATGAACACGGTAGCTTTCTTCCTGATAAAGTGTCTTAATCCCATCTAAAAAAGTGCTAAACTGACAGAGATCATTATATCTGTAATAGTTAATTTGTACATTAATTGGGCATTTTATGGAGAAACACATCCATGTTTTTCTTATGGACCCAATTATCTCAGCCAATTTTAATAAAAGCCATTTCTAAAGAAAGACCGTGCATTTAGTTCTCTGGTTTCTCACAAGGAGAAAAAAAGGAGGAGAAAGCAGAACTGGAAAAATTTGACAGAAAAATTATGCTGGACAATTCTTGAGAAGATAACTTTTAAATGAATGAAAGACTGAGAAAGAAGAAATGAGATGAATTTAAAAGATGTATGGAGAGAGAAATATGGAAAAGAAACACACTTTTTACTAGAATAGACATGCATCATTGTCTAGAATAGATATGATATGGATGTCAACAGAGTTAATTGATAAAGCGCAAGACATTGAGATAGAAACAAGTTGGGCAGACCATAATCCTACGACGCTTACATGGAAAGGACAGAAACGGAGATCTAGATGGACTTTAAATAATGCAATATTGAAGGAAAAAGATTTCCAACAGAAAATTGAGAAAGAACTAGCTTTCTTTTTTAAAGAAAACAAAAAAGGAGATACATCACTACAGAATCTCGGGGATACAATGAAGGCCTATACAAGAGGCCTGATAATGGAGTACACAGGGAAGAGAAATAGACAACAGAAAAAAAAACTCTTAAAATATTGGAGAACGACTACAAGAGACTTGAAAAAAGTTACAGAAGACCCTGCAAAAAAAGGACATTAAAATTAAAATGAATATAATTAAACACAAAATGGGACTTGTGGAAAAGGAGGAATTAGTGCAAAAAAATAGAAGTTCCAAACAAAACTACTTTGAAGATGCAAACAAACCAAGAGAATCAAGAAAAATAATTCAGCTAAAAATGATCAAGGACATCATTGTCATGGAAATGATGAGAAAAAGGTAATCATACAAGATTATTATGGCAAATTATATGATCAAGAGAAAATTTCTGAAGTAAAAAAATCAAACAATACTTACAAGAAGCAAAATTACCCCAAGTACCCAAAGACATTGATATGATGTTAGAAGAGAATATTACAATCTTCACTTCAATTTTGCAAAAAGACTGAAAAAATATTTAAATAATTGTATTCACTCCAACCAGAATGGATTTTTGCCTAAGAGACATATTAAAAATAATATGAGAATAATTCTGGATACTTTGGAATATTATGAAGCACATCCTGAAAAGCAAGTGGTTTTGATGTTTTGGGATGCACAGAAAGCCTTTGATAACGTGAATTGGAGAGTTATGTTATTTCAACTGGAACAGATGGGCTTTGGCAAAAAATTTATTCAAGCCATAGAAACAATATATACTATGCAAACTGCAAAAGTAATGATTAATGGCGAGTTAACTGACTTTATAGAGGTAAGAAAAGCGACTAGACAAGGTTGTCCACTGAGTTAAATAGGAACATCAGGGAGGATGAAAATTAAAAAGGAAGAATATAAGTTGCAAGCCTTCCCAAATAACCTGGTTTTCATAATGGAGGACCTCTTGGAAACAGCACCTAAATTAATAGATAAGATCGAAGAATATGGAGAGATAGCAAGTTTGAAAATAAATAAAGATAAAACAAAGATATTAACAGTAAAGCAAAAGAAAGGTTTGGATATTAATGTCAGTAAAGCAAAAGAAAGATTTGGAGGAAATCCTGAAGATCCAGGTCATGAGCAAAGTGAAATATTTAGGGATTCACATAACAGCAAGATATAGTACATTAAAGGAGGATAATTATCTTAAACTCAAACAGTAGATTGCGACAGACTTGACAAAATGGGGGAATCTACAACTATCCTTGGTTGGGAAAATATCTATAATTAAGATGAATGTACGACCGAGAAATTTATACTTATTCCAGACAATTCCAATTAAATTAGGGAAAAAGTACTTCAGGACTTAAATAAAATAGTGTTGAAACATATTTGGCAGAGGAAAAAGGCAAGAATCAAACTTAAATTACTACAGGATGCAAGAGCGTGAAGAGTATTTGTTTTGTCCAACTGAAATATATTATCAGGCAACAAGTTTGATGTGTGCCAAGGAATGGGCAACATTAAGGAATAGTAGTTATTGACACTAGAAGGTCACGACTTGCTGCTGGGGTGGCATGTCTTCCTTTGGTATAAGAGTACTAAAACATAGGGGTATTTTAGACATTATATTTGTGAGGCATTGTTATTAAATTGGGAAAAGACTAAAAAGCAATATTATTCAAAAACTCCACTTTAGTTGTCAACAATTGATGCTTTTACATATCCAGTAATATATAAAGAGGAACAAACAGTTAAATATCAAGAGATATTAAATGAAAAGTGTAAACTCAAATCGATGGCAAGCATTACAGGAACAAGGTATATGAAGATGAACTGGTATTCATATGTGCAAATACAATCTAGATTTAATGAGGATTTAAAAGTAGAAGGTTTTTATGACAAATTGACTGACTTAGATAAAATTCTAACAGGCACTGATGAAAAGATGATTTAAAAGCTTAATGGGTTTTTATTAGAGATCAAATTAGAGGATGAGCAAGTGAAAGAAATGATGATTCATTTTGGAGAAAGAATTTTGGTCAGGGGATAGACTTAGAGAAATGGCAAAAGCTGTGGTCCCAAAATTATAAAATGTCTATATCAACTGCATATAAAGAAAAATTGTATAAAATGTTTTACAGGTGGCACCTACCCCGTGAGAATTGCAAGAATGTTTAAGAATAAATCAGATAAATGTTGGAAATGTCATCAGACACCTGGTACATATTACCATATGTGGTGGATATTGGACTAAAATCCACACATGGCTAGAAAAGATGATAAAGCAGCACATAGACTTCAAACCAGAAATATTTTTGCTGGGAATTATGCCAGAAATATATAACAAAGAACTGAAATATCTGATTGTAAACATTTTAAAAGCAGCAAGAATTGTATTTGCTAAGAATTGGAAAAATGAAGAAACACCTATGCAGGAGGAAGTTATTAAGAAAATTATGGATTGTGAAGAAATGAGTAAATTGACATTTGAAATTAGAGAACAAGAGGATAAACAATTTTATAGAGTATGAGATTTATTTTATCATCGGTTAGATGAAAAGATATAGCTATTGAAATATGTTAATTTTCTTATAAATAAGACCATAAGGATATAGATTGTAAATAAAAATATATAACTATTGGTTGAACATAGAATTTTAAATATTGAGAATTATCTCATATAAAATGATGGAATAATATATTAGTCAAAAGTATATTAATAAATTGTTGAGATAATAAGCATATAAAGCGAAGACTATGAAAGAATGGCACAAAAAAAATTTCTGTAACCAACTGACATGCTGTAAACATAGAATGGGATGATGTTTTTTAGGTTTATATGTTGTTATGTTTTATATGTTTTTGTATGTTTGTTTAAAAAATAAAAACTTTATAAAAAAAGACTGAGAAAGAAGATTTCAGAATCGATGGCTTCCATGAATGCAGACCGACTCTAAACAATTAGGAAGACAAATAGATCATATCTTTAGAATTAATAACAAATTTGAAGTTTGTTAACAGATATCTTAGAGCTCCTTAGGAGTAAAAGAACAAAGGCCTGCACATTCCCAATACAAAGAGGATGAAAACCAAGCTCACTTATGCCAGATTAGAAAAGTGACACAAAATAATTCCATGTATGCTAATTCCATGAGCAAATAAGAATATTCTCAATGAGTGATATTAAAATAGTGACTACCCATAGATAGAATATGATGTATATTGAACAGTGAACACACTATTAAACAGAACTTTAATAGTGTGTCAAATTTCTTCTGCTGCTGAACAAACTGCAGTGAGTCTATCCTGCAGTGATTAAGTTGAAAATAATAATACACAACTTTAAAATCATTCAGGACATCCTGCAAAATAACGTATTTGATGTAAAGACTGGTGATAGAAATTAGTAATTACCAAGTGATAATGCACTCTGGCCCAAAAGATAATTTAGTGGAACTTTTATGGCCTACCAGTCAAGTCTAGCTAAAAGATGAAAAATCTCAATCAACATCAACACTATCCTCTAAATATTAGTCCAGGATAATCAGAAATTGATATACTGTAGATAATACATCCTTAGACATGCTGTACATTGCATGAAGACTGGTATCATAATGCTATGTACAAAAATATGTTGCCTAATCCTGTGGTTCTCAATCTGTGGTCTGTGGACCCCTGGAGGCTACAATGCCATCACAAAAGGGCCACGAAAGCTTGAAGAAATGTTACGATTTAAATTTTAAGTCTTGGGGGTCTATGTCCATGCTCCAAGGCCACAAAAGGTATTTCAAGGTTGACTCAGACTTCCATCCTTCCAAGGTTGGTAAAATGAGGACTCAGATTGTTGCTGGCAATATCCTGATTCTATAAACTGCTTAGAGAGGGCTGTAAAGCATGGTGAAGCAGCATATAAGCCTAAGTGCTATTGCTATTAAAGTGGTGGTGAAGAAAAGATTGAGAATCACTGGCCTAGTTTATTTGCTATCAAAGATCCTTGCCACAGACAACAAGGCATTTGGAAGGTATTACCTAAATTTATAACACTAAATATTTTATGCCACGAACTGGTTTGGAACAAAGGTAGTCTGATAAAATAGCCTGTTATACAGTATATGGGGTAGAACTATTGAAAATGTTGATCCTCTACTGCATTGGTAATATATCTCTAGAATATTAATGGCGTGATTTTGGGAAAAATTATGATTTTTTATATATATATTATATATGTCCACTTCAGAGTCATGCCATACCACAAAAATGGTTTAATATGGCAAAAACATTTTTCCCATTTTGTACAAAAAATAGTACTATAGAATCCTTGGCACTCCTTGAGTTCGGTTGTTTTCTTGCGACTAGATAACATCTTCAGTGCTAGAAAGGAATGGAGTTTGCTTTATGTTTATAAAAGCAATTAGAACCAAAATTTCTCCAAATGTTATGCTATGACCCTGTAACTATAAAAACATAATTAAAAACTAAGCTTATTTCTTATAAATAAATAAGGATTTATTTCTCATAAATCATATTCTTTGGGCTGATCCCATTAGGGGTCGCCACAGTGAATCATTTGTTTCCACCTAACTCTATTCTTGGCATCCTCTACTCTCACCCCAACTGACTTCATGTTCTCTTTTATACATCCATATATCTCCTCTTTGGCCTTCCTCTTGACCTCTTGCCTGGCAGCTCTACCTCCAACATCCTTCTACCAATATAACCACTAAGGAAAATAAATTATGACTCTATAGTGCTCTAAATTTAGTCTTCAAAAAATGGCTCAGAGCAAATAGAAACATGAATGCAAAATATAAGTGCAACAAGCATTTTAGAGATGTATCTAAAATGCAGCATAGCCTTAATATAAATATAACATAATATAAATTTATGCAGTATATTATTTTCAATAATTGCAGTCTATGTTTCACAGAATCAACTTGTTCATCATTCTGTTTTGATAACACAATGCAATTTATTGAATTAGCAAAATATTTACTAAGATGTTATTGTGAGAGATGTTCATTGTAAATGCAATATTCCTATGAAAGTAACCACTCACCTATACATTTTGGGCAACACTGTCCAGAAGGTGTGTGACTGAGATGTTGAGGACATGAAAGAATAGGACACATTTTCTTTATACAATAAGTCCTTCCACCCTAAAAAACAAACAAACCCCAAAGGATATTTAGAAAACAAATACATGCTATGGTACAAATAGACTGATTCAATATTTTGTCAAATACACATTAACAGTTAAGAAAACAATAGAACTCAATTGCATGATCCACAAGTTTTCAGGATTACATAAAAACCAAATTCAGGTAAGACAAAATAACAAAACCTCAGATGAAATCACTAGAAATCTAACTTCATCATCATTATATTTGAGTTGGGACTGCACTTTTTAAAGCATATTTTATGACATTCCAAAATTAATGAAATTTAATTCTGCACCAAATCTAATATTCTGTGTTTTTGTAAAGCTGCATGTGTTCAATCTTTTTCCTAAAGTTACAGGTGGTAGAGAACTGTACAGACGGTAGAGTGAATAGAGAGGACACTTTTTCAGGTAACATTGAACCATAATTATACTGTCTTTAGATTCACTATGGATGGAATTCCTTCCTATTGAAATACATCCCACCCACCCCTCATGAGATGTTTGGATTTTTTAGATGAGCCTTTTTCTATAAATACATTTTTTAATAATATGGAGTTCGTATTATTATTGTTCTTGCTTAATTCTACACTTTTGTTAATTAGCACTTTCAGTTTTTTAGAGCTGTAGATAATTTAAAATTAGTTTATGGATTTCGTATTGAATGCTTCATTATACCACTGTTATGCAATGAAGATTTTAGATTTGAACAACACAAAGGGTTATGTAAAAAACAAACAAATGAATATGTTTAGTGTTATCTCGTTTTTTTTTATAAAACTATATCAAGAATAGGCTGAAGAGGAAACTAAACAGCTTATGCCATAGAAGTCTATGGATTGTTTTTAGATTCCAACCTGCCTCCAAAAAAATCTTTATTTTCTAGGCTCCCAAATGAACCTGATTCAATTAAAAAAATATTAGAAACAAATACATAGGAATCTGACATATTACAAAAAAAAAAATTTTTTTTGCAACGTCTTCATTTCCAAGACTTTCTGTGAAACCCATGTGAAACAAGATATTCAAAATCACAAAATGTTTATTACTCCATAGGTTGCCTAAACATGGCACAAAGGTTCTCTGTATCATCATTAGAAGCCATTATCAGATTCTGCTTCCTTGAAAAGTAAATAAGTACAATAGATCTTGGATTTGAAATCAAATGCCTATCAAGAAGAAGAAGAAGAAGAAGAAGAAGAAGAAGAGAAAAAGATCTTTGGTGCCTAAGGCTGGCAAATGCTACTATGAATGTAACATATGGTAAGGAAAAACCAAAACCAAAAATATTTCATCAGCAATGTGCCAGGGCAGGTTTGGAGAAAATCAAGCATATAAATCTATCTTGCTTTGAAATTGTATTGAAATTACACTGAAAAATAATAAAGATCTTGGGAATTTTTAAAAAAACCCAGAGATGGTTATTAATGAATCACCTGCTGAAAAAACCCCCAGCTTGAACTCAGACAGGGATCAAAGATGTTGATACTTGGATTTGTTACTCAAGGCCAGCCAATAAAGGTCTTGATTAATTTTTGCTTAGAACTCTAGCTACCAAGATTCTTTCTTGGAAATTAATTATGCTTGTCTTCAGAGTCTCCCCCTTGCTGATTCTTGGGATAAGTTTGCTTCAGTTAGTCTATGTATGAAACCTGGACTGAATTTATGACTTTGATATAAGACCAATGGGTTTATTACTACTTGTCAAATCAGGACAGTTTATTTTTACAAAACCTGGATATTGATGACAAGGGTCTATAGGGAAAGAAAGATTTATGCTAAATGGCAAGTTAGCTTGGCATGGAAATATTCAACTAGAAGCCAGGAGCCAAGAAAAAGGAACAAACTGAAACCTTGGAAGAAGAGAAAAGCAATGTCAAGTTTCATTTAGAGGGTAAAAATCCTCCCAGGGCCATATGGTAAAATATTAAATAAGTAACAAGGCTTATTTTCTATAAAATTGTTGAAGAAGTAGAGCCAATTTGATATGGTAGTTAAGGTATGAGGACAGAAACCAGGAGATCAGGGTTCTAGTCCTACCTTAGGTATAAAGCCAGCTGAGTGACTTTGGGCTAGTTGATGCCTCTCAGCAATAGGAAGCAGACAAGGACAAAACATTTCTAAAAATCTTGCCAAAAAGCTAAAGGGATTAATCCAGGCAACTGCTAGGAGTCAAAAATTGATTTAAAACCACAGCAATAAAATAAATGTTACAGTACTATAGATGTTTCAAAGTACAAATCTGGCAAATCTATGAAAATGAGTCTATTCAGGTCTGCAAGAATGGACTTTCCCCCCTTTTTTATGACACTCTAATCCCTTTTATTGGGGTGGAGTCAGAGTGATTGAGTGGAGATAAGTGTTTACTGGCTGGATGCTCTTTCTGACACCTATGTGGAGTTTGCAGTAGAAATTTTCTCTTTGAGTCCTGATAGAGAAAGGGTGTTGGTCTTATCTCATATGTTCCTTCTCATTGTGCTAAGAAGAGAATCCAAGCATGGGCTGTCTCCTCATCCAGAAGATCATTAGACTGAGTCAAATAACTTGAAACCACGCCTCACTTCCTGGCTAGTCCCCAGTTTTTCAGCGAAGATACGTTGATCGACTGCGAGAGCTCCTGTAAAAAATTCTTACCACCCTTGAACCTAGGACCAGATTATCAACAGGATGGATTTGGATTCTCTTCTCAGCACAATGAGAAGGAGCGTATCAGGTAAGACCAAAGCTCTTTTTCTGTTGTGCTGAGGCAGAGAATCCAAGCATGGGGCATATCAAAACTGGCAGTCCTCAGGGTGGGCCACTACCTAGGCCTAAGTTTCCTACTCGGAGTGCACCTGTTGTAAAACTCTTCAGCCAAAGACTGCTGCTGATGCAAATGAGTCTAATTTATAGTGCCTAATAAAGGGGTATGGTGTAGACCAGATAGCCGTCTTGCAGATATCTTCTATGGATGTCTGAGGTGACCAGGCCACTGTAGCGGCAGCACTTCTGGTTGAATGTGCCATTGGGTGTCTGGGAACCTGCAGATTCTGGGACTCATAAACCCTAACTATACATGCCCTAATCCATCGGCTGATTGTTGCCGATAACACCTTAGTTCCCAAGGAACCTGGGTTAAAGGCCACAAAGAGGGACTCTGTTTTTCTAAGCAGAACCATCTGTTTAATGTATATTTTGGGTTCTGCAGACATCTAATGTGTGCAGTATCTTTTCCTTGATATGAACTGGCTGTGGACAGAAGTCTGGTAAGATTAATTCCTGAGCCCTGTGAAACCAAGTATTTACCTTCGGCATGAAGGAAGGGCCCAATCTAAAAATCACCCTATTTGGATAAAAAATGCAGAGAACTTCTCTGACAGAACACAGCCAGTTCTGAAATATGGCTAGCTGAAGTGACTGCCACTAGAAATGCTACCTTAAGTAATGTGGTTTGAATGGGGCTGTATTGAGAGACATAGCACCCTGGGTAAATCCCATGTGGGGTATCTGTGAACCACTTGGAGTCCAAGGTTAGTAGCCTCTTTGAGAAATGAGTGGATCATTGAATGTTGAGAGAATCTCTCTTCCCACACATCAGAACTGTTGAAATGGCCATCACCTGTGCGCAAGGTGTTTGGTGAGAGTCCTTTGCCTAGGCCCTCCTGGAGAAATTCCAGGATCTGAGCGATTGAAGTCAAGGAGGGATTCACCTGTGACTTGGTGCACCAAAGGCAGAAGGCCTTCCACATGGCATCATAAATCCAACTGGTTGAGGGCCTTCTGGAGGCTTGAATTGTCTGAATAACCTTGCTGGAAAAATTGTCTTGGCTCAGGACTTTCCACTCAACCTCTAAATGGTCAGTTGGAACCAACTGGGGTCCGGGTGTATTAAGTTCCCTTGATGAAGGACAAGCTGGTCTGAGGGAATCCTCCAGGGTTTGGATGTTGACAGACTGATCAGATCTGCAAACCATGGTCTTCTGGGCCAATCTGGTGCTGCTAGCAGTATCTTGGCCCTCTCTTGTAGAATCCTTTGGATCACTCCTGGAATGAGGGGAAGAGGGGAAATGCTATAGCAGCCCTGGAGACCATGCACGGAATAGTGCATCTGTCCTCTCTGTTCCCTGAACATGAAAGTGAATGAAGAACCTGGGTAGTTGGTTGTTCTGAGGGGATGCAAATAAATCTATGGGTCGCTGAATCTCTGAGTTATTTCCCTGAATAGATTTGGGTGAAGTTGCCACTCTGAGTGATCTACAGTGGCGCGGCTCAGCTAGTCAGCTTGGACATTTGTCACCCCTGAAATATCTTGAGCCTTGAAGGATGTTAAGTGTGCCTCTGCCCAGAGGCATAAGGCCTGTGCCTCCCTCATGAGGGACCATGAGTGAGTACCCCCTTGCCTGTTGATATGGGCCTTTATGGCCACATTGTCAGTCATAATTAACACATCAAGGTCTTGAATCTCAGATTGGAATCACCAGAATGCCAGATGGATGGCTCTCAGCTCCAGCCAATTTATATTATGTAGACCTAGTGGGGACCATTGATCCTGGATCACAAGCACATTCAAGTGTGCTCCCCAGCCAAAGAGGCTTGCGTTGGTGGTAATACTGACACATGTTGGTTCCTTGAATGAACAGCCCTTCTGAATTGCCTGTGATCCCCACCACTTCAGGG
Organism: Myanophis thanlyinensis; assembly: GCA_017656035.1. Classification (NCBI taxonomy): domain Eukaryota; kingdom Metazoa; phylum Chordata; class Lepidosauria; order Squamata; family Homalopsidae; genus Myanophis; species Myanophis thanlyinensis. The sequence goes on along the minus strand of JAEANM010019566.1, from coordinate 1,415 downwards.
ACTGAATCACTTCTGGTGAGACTTGGACCCAGGTTAGTGCATTGCTGCAACCAAATCATTGAAATGGGAGCAGGAACCATTATATGGACCTTGCATGAAGCCTCGCCCATGGAACAATGCCAATGCATAATATCATTTTGCCCAGTAATTGGGAGTTGTGCTACTGTAATCCTAGGGTTCTGTTTGATTTGGTGGATTAACTGATTTATGTTTTCCTCATTCTCATGATAGAAAAACTTGGCATAAACTGGTATCTATGACCATGCCCAGATGTTAAAGGCAGGTCACTGGTATAAGATGGCTCTTTTCCCTGTTGACCCATGGTTCTGGAGGGTATCGATTGTTACCCGAATGTCCCTCAATGTTGTAGGACAAGGACTGAATAAATATATCATCCAGGTAACAGTGAATATGCATAGGGATGGTTCTGAGGTGAACAGTTAAAGCTGCTAACACCTTGGAAAAGATCCTGGGGTCCGAGGAAAGTCCAAATAGAAGGGCCCTGTATTGAAATCCCTATTGTCCTCTTCTCCTAAGATGTAATCCCCGCTTCTTACAGATGGAATAGAAGGACGAGGTGTCTGATTTAGAAATGCCCACTCAGAGGGCACCTGCTATGTGATATAATGGTCTGAAAAAGAAGCAGAGGTTGTTGGTAGAACACCAGAACGGAGGCTTTGTTGTAACCCCACAAACCCTTGTGCAAGGGCCTCTGCAATCATGACCTTGAAATCAGAGAATGCCTCTGGTTCCTTCCCTCTAAGCCCTGCAGCAGTAGGTGTAAATGTGGCCTCTGGAGCCTGAGATCTGGAAGCAGCAAAATTTCCCTGCCTCTCAGTAGTGGCTGAGGCAGATAACATCCTATTAGAATAGAATAAAACTTTATTACGGTCATAAACCAGCAATAGACAAACATCTACTTACAAAAGTGTTAATAGTATTAACATTAAAAGTGGATAATAACCTCTGTAGTGATAAAATACATGAGTGGGGAGCAGACAAGTATATGTACAATTTTAATTTCTCAAGGTAACATCTATACTTCTATAACCAAATTTTTTCTTGTGATCATTGCAGCAGCACAGAATTTTGCCACTGTACATGGGTTTGAGTCCTGGAGGGAGAAAACCTACATAAAAATTGTCTGCCCTCCCATGTAGTCTGTCTAATAAGAGTAAAATGTACCTTGACCTATAGACTATATATAACTCAGTGCAATAAAACATGTGAGATGTCTTCAACAACTCCTTTTCCACATATACATACCTCTCCTGCCCTGGAGGAGTGCTGAAGGGAGAATGTTAAATGTGGCTCTGAAGAAAGCTATTCTATATTTTAGGAATAGCAGGTCATTTAAATATCTTGCTGATTCCCATACACCCTGTTTGATTCTATCCCTACTATGGAGAGGTAAC